>MU187900.1:17269-28534 GCA_016904865.1 Pissodes strobi | reverse complement strand
TAAGTGGAAAATACCCCTCTCCAGAGTACCCACATCAATTTTTTTTTGAAAATTATTTTTGAAACGGTCAAAGGGATCCATGTACATGTCACCCACGTAAAAATAAAACTTTTCAAATCACCTACAGGGTGTTAAAACCACACATTTTCCCAAAAAATCCCCTATTTTCGAAATATTTCGGTACAGCAAACATGCGACTTTTTAAACTAAAAATTCGAACTCTGCTCCTCCAGATAGCCCTCTGCAGAGTTCCCACATAATTTTTTTTTCTCGAAAATAATTTTTGAATTTTTTTTTTCGCTTTTATTATTTATAAACGGTTAAAGGTATCCATGTACCGGGTTTCACTATAAATGGACCCCCCCTTTAAATTTCTCAACTGACATTTTAGAAAAAACGTTCAATACAAAAAATAAAGGGGATGAAGTGAATTTTTTTTATGGCATAGTACATTGTATACATGGTGTCCCTTAAATGCGGGATTAAACAAAGTTATATTTTTTAAATGGAACACCCTATATATTATTGCATATTTGGATTTTCCGGAGAATTCTAGACATATTTCATAAATAATGTCCTATATCTATCTGTTACTGTTTTTGAAATATTGACAGTTGAAAATCGACCATTTATCAAATTTGACAGCCTGTAAAATCTGTAATGACAGTTTTTCAGCAATAAATAACAAAAATCTCTTTAATCAAAAAACTGTAGAATTTGGCTTATACACTTGAATAAAGGTGGCGTCAGAGGGGAAAATACAAATCCAAAATATGCTTTTTAAGACAATTGAAATTAGTTTCATTCTTTACATGATTAGGTTACTCGGGAAACTATTTTATGCAAACATATGCAGTTGCACTAAGCCGATGCCTGGGTACATTCAGGCCTACGTTTCTCGTATTTATTTATTTATTTATTTATTTATTTATTTATTTCCACGGAAAACTCCATTTTTACAATCAAATTACAAATTTGAAATAATATTAAAAAAAAAGTATCTATAAATAATATTAAAAAATAAAAAGAAAGTTACCCTCAACGAGGATGCAAGACACAAGAAGAAGAATCAAGAATAACACTCTGAATAGCCTTTTTTTTTTAAAGAAGAAACTGATAGATGTAATGGCAAGTTATACCTATTAAACAAATCTTGCATCCTCACCAGAGGCCTATGCAAACCATAATTGGTCCCCTGCGGCTCAATATAGAATAAGTTTGTGGCTCTAGTCCGGTGAACGGTATTGAAGTTCAAGCGCCCAAGAAGATAACTGGAACCAATAGCACCATTCACCAGCCCAAAGACAAAACATACATCAGCACAAAGCCTCCTGCTTTCCAGTGAAATTAAATTTAACTATGACATAGTCTCACTATAGTTAGTGTGACCTGACAATAAAGGGATACTTAAGCGAAATGCACAAGCTCGCAGAAATCTTCTCTGTATCGCTTCAATCTCATTATTATAGACAGCGTACCGAGGGGACCACACCTGACTAGCATATTCAAGCGAAGAACGCACAAATGCGCAAAATAATTTTTTTAACAAATCACAAGAGAAATCCCTGCCAAATCTGACAATAAAACCTAAGCTCCGACCAGCCTTCCGAACAATTAAATTTATATGACTATTAAAAAGCAATTTACAGTCCAACACTACACCCAGATCCGTAACTTCGGTGACACGCTGCAGCGCCTCAGCATTTATGAAATAATCAGAGCTAATAGGATCTCTTATTTTAGCAACCGTAATACAGCAACACTTTTTAATGTTCAACTCCAGTCCATTTAAAGTAGACCACACAAACACATTATTGATATCGGACTGCAATAAACCACAATCTCTCACACAGTTTACTTCCCTAAATATTTTCAGATGATCAGCAAACATTAGGTAATTCGATTTTTTTATAAAAAGAGAAATGTCATTAACAAACAGCAGGAATAACAATGGCCACAATGGGAGCCCTGAGGAACCCCCGAGGTAACAGCAATTTCCCTCGAAACAAAATTATTAATTTTAACACACTGAACACGCTCCCTTAGAAAGCTACCAAACCATCTACAAATGCTAGTACCAAAACCCAATGCACCCATCTTAGCCAACAGCAAAGAGTGGTCCACCCTGTCGAATGCCTTTGTGAAATCAGTGTATACACTGTCAACCTGAAGTCTTTTCCCAAAGGCATCCAGCAGATGATCCTGGAATGTCATCAAATTCATCACTGTTGAGCGGCCCACCCAAAAACCGTGCTGTTCCTCAGAGATTAAACCCCTACACTCCCATGCCAGAAATTCAGTAACAAGTGAGTCAAGCAGCTTTGGCATTGCAGACTGTATGCAAATCCCCCTATAATTAGCTACATTGCTACGATCACCAGACTTAAAAATTGGAGTGATAAATGAGTTTTTCCAAAAATTAGGAAAAGTACCAGTTCTTAAGGAGTTATTAAATAGCAACCAGAGGGGCTTGCTAAGTGAGAAGATACAGGCCTTCAGGAGAAATGACGGAACTCCATCAGGACCACTGGTTAATCTTGACTTGAGTGACAGAATGCCATTAAATACCGTCTCGAGACTAAGAGACATTTCTCTGATATTAGAGTAACCACCGATTCTAGAGTAATAATCTGGGATAGCCAACGGGGTATGTGCATACACAGACGAAAAATAATCAGCAAATAAACTCACAACCTCCCCACCACAATTGCCATTCCTATCCTCTAAAAACATAGTAGCGGGATAGCTGTCAAACCACTTAGAGTTACTAACATGCCTCCAAAACAAAGATGGATCAACATTTATTCTCTGTTCCATATTTACAATGTAATCATTATAGCACATTTCCCTTAACCTACCACATCTAGATCTTAAATTGGAAAATAACAAGTAATCATCCTGCGATTTTGTCATCAAACCACACCGGAAAACTAGAGCTTTTAAAGCGTTTTATTGGTGTACACACATTGATAAAGTCATACAATGTAGAGTAAAAATTCTCAGTTGCTAAATCAATGTCATTAGACTCCAATGTGGCCTCCCAGTCAACAGAGGCCAAAAGATCATTCAGGAGCTCATAATTACAGTTTCTAAAGTCATAATAGTAAACATCAAACTCCAAAGCAGCCCGGAACTGGTTAACTGGCACAACAACATTATATGCTGCATGATGAGCCGATACAGGAGAAGATCAGCAGCAACTTCAACTCTCACATCCACTCGATCCGAGAACACCAAGTCAAGGAACACACCATTGGAGTTAGGTATGCCATTGATCTGCACGAGGCTGAGGATAGCAAACACATTGCATAGCGCATTAGCATGGCTCACCCGAGGACACTGAACTCCAACATTACCATCAACTCTGCACCAGGTTGCCTCAGGCAAGTTATAGTCCCCCATCAGGACTAACTGAGCATCACCATTTTCCTCAGCCAAAGCAACTGCACTCTCTGCATGGTGTAGATATTTTTCCAAGGGTGAAAGTGGGGGCAGATAAACTGCACCGAAAATAATCCTTGACAAACCGCACCCTACCATAACAAATACCTGTTCAACATCGTTATATGGCCCCTTCAAACACATAGATCTGAGGTTTTTACTTACTGCAATCAAAACACCTCCGCCAATAGATTTTGAGCTGTTGAAGCTGCAGCGGTCAGTTCGAAAAATGTTATAGCCAGAAAGCAATAGCTCAGCATCACAAATGTCACTATGGAGCCATGTCTCCAGCAACACAATCACATCATAGACAGAACTCACTACACTTCTGGAAAATTCATTAATTTTTGATTTCATTCCCCCAACATTTTGGAAAAAACAATTCAGTTGGTTAGGTCTAAGGCGTTGTCGTTTTTTGGCACATTCTCAGGAACACCCCCATGTTCATGGTCAAGCTTAGGATTATTATAGGCAATAAAGGGCGTACCATTTTTATACCGAATTATAATATTACTTTCGCCATTTTCTTTACGAAGCTTAACCTCATTATAAAGGTTTCTGAATTGCTTTCTTTGCATCGGGGTGAGGTCCGCACTGACATTAATGTTCGAATCTCTAAGTTTACTCTTCTTCCTCAAACATTCCCCAACCATGTTGGCATCCGCAAAAATAACCTTCACAGGTCTAGGTTTTTTTGCTTGCTTACCACCGAGCCTAACAATTTTGATATCAGTTGGCTCGGCAGTTTCAAGGGTGCGAAAGATATCCCCTAGGCATTGCTTATCATGTTGGATTCTGACATGTAAATCATTAGAGCGGCTTTCATCCATGTTGTGGATAATAATATTTCTTGACCTCAACTTTCTATCCTCAATCTCAGAGAATATGTCAACATCTACACCACCCTCCGATCCGTCCACCCGTGTCGGAATTTGGGAGCCCTGAACATTTTTATCACCTGCGCCCACGATCTCATTGACAAAAGAGCGCAACTCTGCAATCTCATTTTTCAATTGATTGATTTCGCCATTCTGAGTTTTTTTTTATTTCCTGAAGAATTTCCTGCATTTGGGCCCTCTGATCAACAAGAAGGCCCAAAATTTGGGACACTACAACGATTAAGTCTTTATTGGAAACATTAGTTTTGTAGAATGTTGAATTTCATGTCTTATAAATTGTTCTCTGTTCTTTGAAAAGAATACCAAACACTTGGTTGTTAAGGGTTAAGTATTTTGACATTACTTTGAAGGAATAGCAAGCTGAATTTACTTTTTTTGCAAACATTCGTAATTTGTTCGGACCAATCCAAAATTCAAGAACTTCGTGCTTTCAGCTAGAGTGATATTCTGGATGTCAAGCCATTATTTTTAAGGAGAATATCGCATGTAAAGGTAACCTGCTGCTGAGGGCTGGAAATTACTGTAACGAATTAATCAGTTGGGCATCACTTTGTAATGAAATACTAGCTCACTCGCCAATTTGTAAGGATAAATTTAGTTGGACAATAATTTGTAGCGAAAGTTAATTTATTTAATTTAATTAAGTATGAGATTCGTTTTTTTTCTGAATATTTTTTATATTTTGGGCGCCAGAGTTCCTAGAGACAATGCGAACTGAATATAAATACTTAAAGATCAATAACTATAAAGATAAGAATATCAGAAATTTGCCCTTATAATTCGTGTGTCACAAACCTATATCTTGCGATAAAATAAACAAAGGAGTTCAAATGGCAATATATTAATTTGACAATTAAATTACAAATATGAGAATGTGGGATGGTATCATGTAAAATGAAGATTACAATTAAATTACAAATATAATTGATGAAATTATTTGAAATATAAATTTTGAATAAATTCACTAGCAATGAGAATTAAAACTAATGTAAAAGATCAAAAAAATAATGAATGAGTAAAACTATAACAGTGGTCTTTACAATTGATTAATCCTCTGATCGGCTAATACTTAGCTTGTCCAACTATCCTGTAACCATGCGATCGTATCGGGACCTCTACTGGAACCGCTTCTGCCTATTCCCAAGTTTAATTGAGTTGGGGTTATCTAGAAATTACAGGTTATATTAGTGTCGGCTCTCTCTACAGATCTGCTACAGCGACGTGGACGAACACCTGCTACTTGCCAAGCACGATGTTTTCTTCCGCCAACGCAGTTTACATGCCAAAAAATAATAACCTAATCTTAGCCAATGTCTACCGCTAATTAAAAATATATTCAGGGAAATATCCTGTATGCCTCAGTTAGACTATTACACAGGAGGAAGTAATCAACAATTTGAAAATTTACTGATTAAAGCAGGTATAATCAAAAACTTAAATTACAATTTTAAGTGAGTAAAAATTATAAATAATTACTGTTACTCAAGATATTATTTGTCTTTACTTTAAGATATAAAATTCAAAAGAAAATGATGGAACTACGTTCCAAACAGTGGTTCTCGGCAAATCTAAATAAAAAATATCTTCAATTTAATGATAAATAGAAAAAAAATTGTACATCCTCTATAAACGAGTCTTATAACTCCAAATAAGAAGTTTATATTCTTTATATATGGCCCTTGGCACATAAACGATTATTGAGCGCAATTACACCTCAATTAAAAAGATAAGGCCATCACTATCTCGCATTGAGATATAAATTTAGATAAAAGATAAGAAAAAAACAGATAAATTTACACATGTGAGCTTAACCTCTCATAAATGAAAATTAATGTCGAGACATCAGTGTTGAGACGCGACAGGGCAAGTGCTAATAATTATATGCTTGATGTTACAAATAAACTGAAATTTGAATAAAATAAGCCTGAAAAGAAAAAAGATTAAAACTAACAATACTATAAGGGAAAAATCAGAAAAATTCTACTAAAAATTCAATTTACTACCTTTGCAGGAATATATAGAATCCACTCCGAGAGTTCCCCAAATAATACTCGTCAATTTAAATGGAAAGACGTAAAATAATGTGCGTGACCGCTAAACGATGAAATAATTACGTTCTCTCTAAATTTGGACTAAACCTGTATCAAACTACAAGAATTTGACTAATGAGATACGAAATTATTCACCAATAAATCGGTATTTTTACCGAACGGTCACTAAAAAATTTAAGATTATTGAAGATGTAAGTTAATTGAAAATGTAATGTAATATTGCTAAATTCTTGCTTTAGCCAAATACGATTAAGCGAATCAGAATCAATTACTAATTATGTATATAAAAAATTAAAAAATTAGTGAAATATGTTGCAAGATGAATAAAATATTTCAAGATTAAATATCAGCACTTGCACAGACAAGCGTCGCCACAAAGATAAACCGACCTTCCTTTCAAAATTCAAGACGTTCAACCTATTATGCTTCTCGATGTTTAATTGAATAATTTGTATCATGTGACTACTACTATAGGTCATGCGGCGTCAAACCAAAGAAATACACAATATATACTAAATGTAGTACTCTATAGTAAATTAAATTAATAAATTGTAGGTATTAAATAGCGTACTACGCTCTCCAATTACCAACTACATGAAATAAGCCCGTTCTTGAATAGATGTCACTACTCAATATATTAATCTACAGTGAAACAAATCCGCAAATTGTAGGTATAAACCAGCGTACCTGTGCTTCTTAAATAATTAGTTGCACGAAATATACCCATTCGCGAATAGATGTCTCTGGCGATTCGTATCCCAAACATCGAAAATCATGAATAAATGAATTTAGTCGAGAGGAATAACCTTATATTCCGTTACATTACATGTCACGTTCGGATCCCCGGAAATTTGGCAGTCAGCCTTGTGTTCAACCCTGCTAAATGCCAATATCTTATTCAATTGATTTTTGCATGCTACATTGCTACAATCTCCTCATTATGTCGATAAGTTGATAAATATCTTATATGGAAAGGTTTAACTACCAGTCGAGGTTGAATTGAGCTCCAGCTTGGCATTATATCCAAGCCAAAGATATTTGTTTTTTTTTTAAGTAACTAGTGTAGTAAGTAACTAAAACCTGAATAAAAAAAATATAGCTTGTATTTATGTACTCAACGATATAGAATATAATTCATCTAATAGTCTTATCTTGCATTTTAAGATGGCTGTGCAATGTTTATTTAAAACTTTTTAGGTGTGATGCCTTCAAGCTCCACTGCTCTTTTAGATATGACTGCGTCGAATCTCGATCTCGCTCTATTGAGCACGGCATTATCAAGAAAGGCTGAAGGTTTGTATTATTGCTTGCCATAGTTTTAATAATTAATTGATATGAAATAACCCTATCCAAATATTTGTGCGAAGTTTCACACAGTGGAAGTTTCAAAACAATTTCGGTTAACTAGAGTAGTGGTTTTAGAGCATGTGTCTTTACTTTTGTGTGCTATTACGATTGTTGAAACTGAATCGTTCTAGATCAACTACGGCCGACTACTGATAGGAAAAAACTCAAACAAAGATTTCGACCAATATCGGACGCGTCGCCTGTAAGTGATGCATCTAGCGACGCATGGACTGAAACTGTACCTATTAACACTAAAGTAAGTATAACTAAACCAAATTTCTTTACTATATTTGAAGGAAAGTGAAAATAAAGGAAATAAAAATATATTCGTCAGGAAACTAACATTGGTTGGCATATAAGCTTGAACCTGATAAAAGTGTTAGTTCTATAGCTACAAGGATAATGCACGCGCCAGTCTATAGTAAAATATTTTTAAAAATAAGTATTCGTGTTGGTTATTTTGAGTTGGTTTAACTTGAATTAGAGGTTTTGGAGGTGACACTACTGTAATAACTCAACCAAGGGGGTGCCATATTGTGTTCCCTTGAGTTAATAGGTTGAGTCAGGTTCGTTCATCCGAGGCCTCAATAATAGTCTGAGCTTACTTAACTGTATGTATATTGATTGAATAATGGTTGGTCTTACAATAATGGTATCAGTCATCTTAATTAAACCCAGTCACGTGACATTACCAAATATTACCCTAATCAGGTCAGCATGTTTTGCTGTGTGTGTAACAGTATGCAATTTATAAAATGTGTTATAATATATATAATATAATATAATGTGTTATAATAATAATAAACACCGACTCCTGCTGATATACTGTGTATATATTTTCAAAAGTATGGGATACCTGTGACCTTTTACTACCAACTTAGTTTTTGTCGTTGTCCTACTAAAAAAATTCCTCTTTCATTTCGAGTGAGTACGTGATTGAGATAATAATTAATTATTGGTGTTTTAATATTTTTTTTGGGTTTTAACAACTCGAAAATGTTGTTGAAATTGGCATTACTACTTGACATATGACATACCGTTTTTTCCATTAAGTCTCTAAGTTACTATTTGCCACAAAAATCCATTGTTACAACCTAAGGCTTATGCCATCTACAAAATTTGACATAATAATAATTGAATAAACTGGTCACTGCAATTATCAATGTAATAACTGTACAGAATTATAACGTGTACAGTGAAATTTAATGTAATAAATTATATTATTTAAACAATATTGCATAAGCTACAAGCAATTTCTTTCTATTAGCTGACTTATTATTCTTCAAAATTTTTAATTTATATTTGATGATATTTATATCCATTATAATGAATGATAATGCATAAAAGTTATTTCATTTATATGGAAAAGAATCATATTCCATCTTATCGGTAATTTATAATATACCGTTAACATTCAACTTAAATCAACTCCAGTTGTCTGCGTTTTATTTCACTAATATTTTCCGATATTGTCTAGGTCGCGCAGTCCTACTAAAAAAATTCCTCTTTCATTTCGAGTGTGTACGTGATTGAGATACTAATTAATTATTGGTGTTTAATATTTTTTTTTTGAATTTTAACAACTCGCAACTGTTGTTGAAATTGGCATTACTACTTGACATATCTGTATACCGTTTTTTCCATTAAGTCTCTAAATTTCTATTTGCCACAAAAATCCATTGTTACAACCTAAGGCTTATGTCATCTACAAAATATGACATAACAATAATTGAATAAACTAGACACTGCAAATATCAATGTAATAACTGTACAGAATTATAACGTGTACAGTGAAATTTAATATAATAAATTACATTATTTAAACAATATTGCATAAGCTACAAGCAATTTCTTTCTAACTTATTCTTCAAAATGTTTAATTAATATTTGATAATATTTATATACATTATAATGAATGATAATGCATAAAAGTTAGTTCATTTATATGGAAAAGAATCATATTCCATCCTATCGGTAATCAATAATATACCGCTAACATTCAACTTAAATCAACTCCAATTGCCTGAGTTTCATTACACTAATATTTTCCGATATTGTCTTTACGCCGCGTCGTTTATTATTTATTTTCTATGAATATGCTGGCATAATAATATACCGAATTTTGCAATCTCAACTATGCGATTTAGCAGGTACAAATTAATAACCTTTGTTCATAGAATAATTACGAAATTCCGATTACTTCAATACTATATAGATACTCCTTATTTAAAAGAATTTGACTACGTTTCATTTTATTATATACCTTACAACTTATGATAATTTATATGCTGCGATATTTAAATAATGTACGTCAATATGAATCGAGCTGTACAAAATTGTAAGATTTATCAACTTAAATCATTTTTGCTAGTGTTATGTTGTTGAATTAGCTTGTTTATTTTGGCATACTCCTCAATTACGTATAGCTTGTTTTATTTATACTTCCCATGACGAAAAGCTAATAAAAAAAATTGTTTTGAGATTAACTACCTCTATATTTGATTTTTAACCGCATTGTGTGATTTTAAAATATAATTTGTGCATCTACTTACATACGATTGGTCTACTGATTTCCAGAAATTTTTGGTCTTTTCAGAAATAATCGGCTAGGCACTGTCCGAGCGATTCGATTTGATAAATAATACTTTTACTGCAAACATTTGACTAAGTATTAAGTGTGAATAAATAAAATGGTTATATATTAAATATTTGAAATAGAACGATAGTGCCTTGCTAGGAAAATATACGTATGCAGATAATGTGATTGTCATACTTAGTCTTACGCCGATCAAGATTTCTGGTTAGTGATTACTTCATAATATTCATTTTCATCACTGAGGTATTAACGGAGTTTGTCCTTCTTCTTGTATCTGATTTTTCATTTCAATCAAATCCCTCAACATTTTGTGTCCTGCCAATGCTGATCGAGAATTTGACTTGAATATATTGTCGAATTTAGGGTTAAATAATTAATAAATCGCGTTTCGAACATGTTAGAAGTTATGCACATGTATTGTCACATCGCTAAACTAAACAAAAAACCAAAAAAAATTACGGATGTAAAACATGAAAATGAGAACTAACGAACAAAGGATCGAAATCGAGAACGTTTGAACCGAAAACTAAAAGTTTAGAAAGCGAAATTAAAGTATAGTGGTTAAGGGGAAATAAAATTTCTTTGCTTTTGAGGTTGTCTGTTTAGATAGCTTACTATCCTCTATTGACAACGTAACACCTAATTTCGTTATTGTTTGCGAACTTCCGCAATATTTAGTTGATCAAGCCAGACATTTGCAGAACTCTTGCAGAATATCTAAATTGGAACACAAAGTTTTATCGAATTGAATGAACACCGACTTCGTTATCTTGCTGATATACTCTGTATATATTTTCAAAAGGATGGGATACCTTTGACCTTTTACTACCAACTTAGTTTTTTGTCGTTGTCCTACTAAAAAAAATTCCTCTTTCATTTTGAGTGAGTACGTGATTGAGATAATAATTAATTATTGGTGTTTAATATTTTT
>MU187899.1:56166-69119 GCA_016904865.1 Pissodes strobi | reverse complement strand
AGCATAGCGTTCAGGTAAACAAAGATCAATTCCATCCCAGTTCTTAGTGTAGCTCCACCTAGTAGAGGGTATCGGACTTGCTAGAGTATTGACTTTCATATACACCCATGTCCCTGTTTTGCTTTTTAAGATCCTTTACACAAGTTGAGCACTATGTAAAAATCGATCTCTCCTATTGGTCGATCCATCTCGTATTATAATATGTCTTCGCGATGCAACCATCTTGTCGCGACAGCTCTCGTGGTAGAGAGGTTTAGATGGTTGGGTTTCACCTGGACGGCCCGGGTTCAAACCCCCGTTGCCTTTTTTCTATTTTTTTTAAGATTATGTTTCTAAACAATTTTTTTCTTGGTTTTGGGTATGTATTGAGTTAGTTTTGGTTAGCACTTGGTTGGTTTCCTTTTCTTGAACCCCCGTAGCGAGCGAAGCGAGCATAGGGTCATGAGGCTCGACCCGACCAATAGGAGAGGTCGATTTTTACATTGTGCTCGACTTGTGTAAAGGATCTTAAACGGCCTCTGTTTAAATTATCAACAAGTGTCGCTAGTGCAGAAATCTTCATGGCAGAAATATATAAGCTTATAACCGGAACGCATGTAGATGGAGATAACATATAGGATATTATAATTTGCTTGTAAAAACACCTAGGTAAATTAATAACTCTTATATTATACATATAAACCATTACTACTGTTAATTTTTATCGTATTACTAGCAAATCACAATGTATTAATGGTTTATATGTATATATGAGTTATTAATTTACCTAGGTGTTTTTACAAGCAAATTATAATATCCTATATGTTATCTCCATCTACATGTGTTCGGGTTATAAGCTTATATATTTCGGCCATGAAGATTTCTGCACGAGCGACACTTGTTGATAATTTAAACAGAGGTTGTTTAAGATCCTTTACACAAGTCGAGCACTATGTAAAAATCGACCTCATTGGTCGAGCCTCATGACCCTCTGCTCGCTTCGCTCGCTACGGGGGCTCAAGAAAAGGAAACTAACCAAGTGCTAACCAAAACTAACCCAATACATACTTAAAACCAAGAAAAAAATTGTTTAGAAACATAAACTTAAAAAAAAAAATAGAAAAAAGGCAACGGGGGTTTGAACCCGGGCCTTCCAGGTGAAACCCAACCATCTAAACCTCTCGACAACGAGAGCTGTCGCGACAAGATGATTACATCGCGAAGACATATTGTAATACGAGATGGATCGACCAATAGGAGAGGTCGATTTTTACATAGTGCTCACCTCGTGTAAAGGATATTAAAAAGCAAAACAGGGACATGGGTGTATATGAAAGTCAATACTCTAGCAAGTCCGATACCCTCTACTAGGTGGAGCTACCCTAAGAACTGGGATGGAAATGATCTTTGTTTACCGGAACGCTATGCTAAATGCACATATATAAATTGAAAAAATATATTTTAGATCAGATATACTTGCAGTGTAATGCGTCACCAATATTTTAACAAATTATTATATATAAAATAAACTCTACTATTGAAAGCGGTAAATAGCGCACATCAGTAATCAGTAACCATGTCATATGATATCTGCAATAATCCAAGACAATTCTTTAAGAAGAAACCCTAGTTTTAATCATCTCCTGATGATGCTAACATGGTTAGCGAAACGCGCGTCGAGTGCAAAAATTCTGTTTCGGTATTGTGGATGAAACTCTGTTTTAGTGCATGTTGCCGAAGGTTTCAAACCCCAACGTAGAAGTTTATATGTTGTCTCTATCGCCCTCCGGGCGATATAGCCTACCAAACCTTCTTTTCAACACTAGCTACCGCTTTTGACTCAATACAAGTCGATCACCCCAGTTCAGAAATAATCGTTCTGGGAAACTTCAAGGCCCACAACACCAACTGGCTCAAGCATCACAACAAGACCGACAATGAAGGTAGAGAAACTGAAGCATTTGCCATCAGCTGCGGGCTTACTCAACTTGTAGACGAACCAACTCGAATCTCAGAGAGGGGCGAATTCGCCGCCCCCCTGGATCTTTTTCTAACCACCAATCCTGACCAGTACACAATCGCAGTTGGTCCGCCATTAGGTACTTCAGACCACGAACTTATTACAACGGTTTGTGAATTGGCACTCATACAGAAGGATCCACCATTGCCTCGCAAAATCTGGCATTACAATTCTGTAAATTGGGACGATCTAAGGGAGTTTTACCTAGATTTTCTTTGGCTCGACGTCTGCTTTAGCACTGATGACTCGTCGGTCTGCTGCGCAAGTAATCTCCTCAGGAATGGAAGCATACATCCCAAATTCCATCAAGTTGTCATTAAAAGGAAAGCCCCCCAACTAGCAAATATAGTTCCCAGTCCTTTTTAAAATGTTACTGCCCCTAAAGTATAGTTCCTAGAACCACCCTGCCACTTAAAATGTTACTCTATAAGGTATAGTCACTTTGAAGTATATTTCGAGAGTGACCGGTTAGTGCCTACCTACCATAAAAGTGGAAAATAAACACCCCCAATTACAAGTGGCAAACATATAATTTAAAGAGGTGGCTGGAACTACCCGAATCTTCCAATATGACACCATAAAAGACCAAAAACTTTATAGTAACATTTTCAAGTAGCGGTCACTAACAGGTGCTGCCATAATGCCCCCATTAAGTTTTTGTTACTCTGTAGTAACAATTTAAGTTACGGAGTAGTCGCGGCCACGACACATGGTTACTTCTAATTTATAGTAGCATTGAAGGTAGCAAAATAGTTTCTACATAGTCGCCTATGGATAGTTACAATTGTCACTTTATCAATCCGAAGTTTTTAAAGTTCCAAACGGGTAGGGTTGGCCTAATATATCATTGTCCCCGGTACTTTGTGGAAGCATATTGAACTATAAAGTATTTTCCGGATTAAACGGCCATATTTTTTTCATGACTTTTCAGACGAACAGCCAAATGGCTCAAACATTTTGCGTTTTCAAGCTAAATATACCTAGACTAAAGCTTTTTTCCTTAGTTATTTGGTTATTTTTGACGGTGGACTAATATTTTAAAGTTTCAAGCAAATTAATTATTTTTTTTATTACTAGGTACATGAGTTTCTATTGCAAATAATATAATAATTTGAAATGTTTTGAGAGGCGCTCGAATATTTTGTCATATAAAACCACTATTTTATTCAGTAAAGTCGATTGCGTTCTGGAATTTACCTACAAAAGACCTTAAAATCGCATGGTAAATAACAAAAAAATAATAATGGCTTCCATAATTATTTTCCATCATGATATTTATTTTTATGAAGTGTGAAATTGCATGAAGAGGTCGCTGCGAATAAAGTTTAACAGTTTAATGAAAGTTCCACATGTCGGTGGCAAACACTTGGCTGCCACGATCCCGCGACTAGGCAGCTTCGTAACAGATAAGTCGCATTCACCAGTAGGCTACTTTATAGTAACACATCATAGTAACTCTTTTAGTGGCAGACACTACCCGGCCACTCAAAATCTTTCCCCATTTTGGTCGCAGTTACTTAGCAGCTACGAATATACGACGTAGCCGCCGATAGTCACCGCCCACTTTATAGTGGCTTTGATAGTGGCAGTTACGTATCTGCCACCATAAATGCTAGTTGGGCCTGGTTCGACGGAAGATGCGAGAGAGCTGCATGTGGGAAACAGCAAGCCTACAAGTACTGGCAGCAAAATCAGACCCCTGAAAATCGCAATTATTTTGTCGAAGCGAGAAACGAGTGCAAGCGTGTGATCGACGAAACTAAGGACAAACACAATCAAAGGATCAGGAATAAACTTTTGCAATGCCCCAGTGGTTCCAGGAATTTCTGGTCGGTAGCAAAGGCAGTAAGTAACAATTTTACAAAAACATCTCTCCCACCTTTGACAGACGAACGTGGCATCACGGCGACTACAGCCGTGGAAAAAGCAAACTTGCTCGCCAAAATGTTTTCATCGCCCTCTATCTTAGACGTCCCCCAAGGCAAGACTCTCCCCACCATATCGGACATCAACACTACCATGGCAGAAGTCAAGTTTCATCACCGTGATATTCGCAAAATCCTTAAAGAACCAGATACGCAAAAGGTATCAGGACCGGACGGAATACGTGCCATCGTGCTAAAGAACTGCGCCAACGGACTAACACCCGTTTTCTCCAGGCTTTTTCTCTGTCTTACGGAAAAGGAATTTACCCAATTGGAAAGTCGCTCGAGTGCAACCTGTTCCAAAAATAGGCAAGAAAACCACGCCCTCAAACTATCGCCCAATTGCCTTGCTTCCAATAATCTCCAAAGTCATGGAACGTGTAGTCAATCAGCAACTACTCAAGTACCTTGAGAACAACAGAATAATCAGCGATAATCAATATGGCTTTCGCAAAGAGAGATCGGCAGGAGATATATTGGCCTATGCCACTCATATATCGAGTAGAGCAATTGAGAACTACGGAGAGTCTCGAGCGATTGCATTGGAGATTTCAAAGGCATTCGACAGAGTTTGGCATGATGGACTGCTCAACAAACTGCCGTCCTTCGGACTGCCAGCCTCTCTCTGTAGCTGGATTGCCAGTTTCCTTAAGAACCGACCTCTGCACGTTGCAGTTGATGAACACAACTCGGACACATTCACGATCAACGCAGGCGTGCCTTAGGGCGCAATACTTTCACCAACTCTGTTCCTCATCTATATTAATGACCTGCTGATCGAAACGAATAATCCTGTTTACAGTTTTACAGATGACAGAACCCTTGTCTCCCACTTTAGATCAGAAAAACCCTTACCAGCAACTGAGACTCATCACCGCAGACAGGAGCAGATTACAACAATTAATTAAGACCTGGAGAAAGTTCTTGGGGCGACCGAAATTTGGTCCAGTTCAATGCAGCAAAGACCCAAGCAGCAACGTTTACCAAGAGAGCCAATACAGCGGGCCCTGACATTATTATGGCAGGATCGACCTTCATCCTCATCAATCGGACTGCTGGGTGTCTCGGTCAACAGCAATATGTCCTGGCATGACCACGTTGCTAACATCGCAAAATCAGCCTCCCAGAAGCTTGGTGCGCTATTTCGCAACAAAAAACTCTATACTCTGCAGCAGTTGCTCTTGCTCTACAAAGCGCAAATAAGACAGTGCTTAGAGTAATGCTCACATATCTGGGGTGCCGCACCAAAGCACACCCTAAAGCTGCTGGATTCCATTCAGAAGAGAGCTGTGCGTCTCGTAGGCGACCAGGAGTTGACCCGAAATCTGGATAGTCTGGAACACCGCAGACATGTTTCCGAGATGTCTCTGTTTTACAGATACTTTCACGGCCGATGTTCCCAGGATTTGGCCCGCCTCGTCTTTTGGAAAATATGGCATTTGACTTTTATTTTTATCTTAATAAGAGCTTTATTTTTCCTGTAGAAAATTTTCAGATATTCCAATTTATTTGTTTTTTTAAATTAAATTTTTCTTTTTTTAAGTACCCTGTATAACTTTTCTTTAATTTAGCATTGTCAAAGTTAGGTTTTTTCCAACTTTTACTTTTATCAAGAATATAGTTTTCTGAGAAATCAATAATAAAACAGTTTTCCATATGATGCGAACTTTTTGAAAGACACTGTATATATTAAGCCAATTTATTTATGTGTTTTGACATGCAAAATATAATATCCTAATGTTATCTCCATCTACATGAGTTCCGGTTATAAGCTTATATATTTCGGCCATAAAGATTTCTGTACGAGCAATACTTATTGATAAATTTAAAACAGGGACAGGGGTTTTAAAACAGGGACAGGGGTGTATATGAAATTCAATATTCTAGCAAGTCCGATACCCTCTACTAGGTGGCGCTACGCTAAGAGCTGGGATGGAAATGATCTGTATTTACCTGAACGCTAAATGCACTATATTAATTGAAAAAATATATTTAACATCAATTATATTTTACTTGCAGCGTAATGTGTCACCAATATTTTAATAAATTAATATAGTAAAAATTCTACCATTGAAAGCGGTAAATAGCGCACAGCAATAATCAGTAACCATGTCATACGATATCTGCAATAATCCAATACAATCCTTTAAGAAGCAACTCTAGTTTGATAAATAAACATTATTTTTGAAGTCATCAAATCGTATTTTTAAAGCGTCATTTAAATAAATAATATCTGCTTATAAAATTGTTTGTTTTTTTTTTGTAGCCGTATAAAAATTAATTATTGGAAACAAGGAAACATCTTTTCACACTCATCGAACTCCCTTAGTCGTGTAAAAATATTTATTTAGCTCAATCGATACTATATTTATTTATATGATAATATATCTTAGTGTGTATTGTGTTTTCTTTAAAACCTTAGGCACTTCGCAAAATGATAGTTGATAATATTAAATTTTACTATTTTAAGGTGAAGGTTATCTACTTATTGGTCGCGAGATGTCTATGCTTGAGCCGGATTAACAAGTTCAGTCCATTGCATTTCATTTGTTAAACTTGTAGCTTGCAGATCTCTTACCAAATAATTTTGTTTGAATATTCGGAAATTGAAAGGAACGTCCCAATAAATTACCCAATCATACATTTGACATGTTAAGAAAACAATTCGTGCACTTGTGTTTTCCACTAGTGTGATATATTGTTCCACAATAGAATGCTTTTTTCTCCCATCTAGACCATTTCCTAGAAAGTAGCATATGGGAGTTTCCAGATGCCATTAATTGACCGAATTAAGAAAACAAATGCTTCTTTGGCGAATTCATTTACATTATTATAAATATCGGTTCCAAAATTAACATATCCATAGAAAGCATTTTCATCCCATTCCATGTATTTTTGAATTGAAATTTCTTCAATTACAAAAGAACAGGTACAGGGTTTATCTGTATATTTTTCAGGTATTCCTCTATTACTACTACTTTGTGGTAGGCACGTTTGGAGAGAAACACATTTAGTTTGATAGGTAATTTGCGTACCTAACTCAGGTGAATATTTTTTACTGGATGTTCTTTACAATATTTCCTTACTTGCTGAAGCTCTGGAACAAACAGCGCGCTGTTTTTTAAATTTCGTTCGGGAGTGTGCCTGATAGTCTGCCTGACGGGACTAGAAAGATCGAAACTGGTCACGAACCAAACTGGAGTTGGAGAACACTAGAGTACAAAGTCTGGAGCTGATCACTGGGGAGTGATCCAACAAACCCCATTTTTACCTCTGTCAGACTAGGGACCATCAGAGCAATGAGTCTGAGGCTGATGCTTCCAGTGGAAGCGGCCCCAGGTGGTAGATGCATACGCCTACTCGCATCGTCCGGTGAAAGACCACACCACTAGAACTGGAAGGTGCTAAGTGGTTTTCCCAAATCACGTTCCGTTTCCGCGCTGGTGTTCCCGGCTTCCACAGTAGGAATATATGGACACGATGGTGCTTCCAGGATCAAAATATTCTGGAAGTAAACTCCCCGGCCATTCGGATCTCCGGGCGCTCTGTGGCGCTGGGAGCCCATCATTCTGCATTTCACAGATAGCTAAGATACCGAACCAATTTAGAATAGATTTCTGCAACATAAGAGGCCTAAATACAAACATAAATTCGGTACACCAACATCTACAAGCAAATAGACCACACATTCTAGCCCTTACAGAAACACAAGTATGTTCTATAACAACAACAGTGAACTACGCCTATCCTGGTTACGACTTACATACCCGATTTAGAAATAAGTTCGGAATATGTCTTTTTGTACGAAGCGACCTTTCATGTCACCGCGAGGAAGTACTCGAACCGACCAACCTTGACGTCATGTGGCTCAAGTTCACCGCCAAGGGATTAACCAAGTTTATATGTTGTCTCTATCGCCCTCCGAGCGATAGAGCCTACCAAAGCTTTTTTTCAACACTAGCTACCACTTTTGACTCATTACAGGTCGATCACCCCAGTCCAGAAATAATCGTTCTAGGAGACTTCAATGCCACAACACAAATTGGCTCAAACATCACAACAAGACCGACAACGAAGGTAGAGAAGCTGAAGCATTTGCCATCAGCTGCGGGCTTACTCAACTTGTAGACGAACCAACTCGTATCTCAGAGTGGGGCGAATTCGCCACCCTCCTGGATCTTTTTCTAACCACCAATCCTGACCAGTACAAAATTACAGTTGGTCCGCCATTAGGTACTTCCGACCACAAACTTATTACAACGGTGTGTGAATTGCCACTCATACAGAAGAACCCGCCATTGCCTCGGAAAATCTGGCAGTACAATTCTGCAAACTGGGACGATCTAAGGGAGTTCTACCTAGATTTTCCTTGGCTCGATGTCTGCTTTGGCACTGACGACCCGTTAGTCTGCTGCCAAGAGATCACGCAAGTATTCTCATCAGGAATGGAAGCATACATCCCAAATTCCATCAAGTTACCATCAAAAGGAAAGCCCTGGTTCGACAGAAGATGCGAAAGAGCTGTAGGTAGGAAACAGCAAGCCTACAAGTACTGGCAGCAAAATCAGACCGCTGAAAATCAGAATTATTTTGTCGAAGCGAGAAACGAATGCAAACGTGTGATCGACGAACCAACGGACAAACACAATCAAAGGATCAGGAATAAACTTTTGCAATGTCCCAGTGGTTCCAGGAATTTCTGGTCGGTAGCAAAGGCAGTAAGTAACAACTTTACAAAAACGTCTCTCACAAACACAATCAAAGGATCAGGAATAAACTTTTGCAATGTTCCAGTGGTTCCAGGAATTTATGGTCGGTAGCAAAGGCAGTAAGTAACAACTTTACAAAAACGTCTCTCCCACCTTTGACGGACGAACGTAGCATCACGGCGACTACAGCCAAGGAAAAAGCAAACATGCTCGCTAAAAGATTTTCATCGCACTATACCTTAGACGTCCCTCAAGGCAAGAGTCTCCCCACCATATCGAACATCAACACTACCATGGTGGAAGTCAAGTTTCATCACCATGATATTCGCAAAATCTTTAAAGAACTAGATACGCAAAAGGCATCAGGACCCGACGGAATACCTGGCATCGTGCTAAAGAACTGCGCCAACGAACCAACACCCGTTTTTTCCAGGCTTTTTTTCTCTTTCTTACGGAGAAAGTATTTACCCATCCTCTTGGAAAGTCGCTCGAGTGCAACCTGTTCCAAAAAAATGCAAGAAAACCACGCCCTCAAACTATCGCCCAATTGCCCTGCTTCCAATAATCTCCAAAGTCAAGGAACCTGTAGTCAACCAGCAACTGCTCAAGTACCTCGAGAACAACAGAATAATCAGCGATAATCAATACAGCTTTCGCAAAGAGAGATCGACAGGAGATATATTGGCCTATGTCACTCTTATATGGAGTAGGGCAATTGAAAATTACGGAGAGTCTCGAGCGATTGCGTTGGATATTTCAAAGGCGTTCAACAGAGTTTGGCATGACAGACTGCTCAACAAACTGCCGTCCTTCGGACTGCCACCCTCTTTCTGCAGCTGGCTGGCCAGTCTCCTTAAGAACCGATCCCTTCACGTTGCAGTCGATGGACACATCTCGGACACATTCACCATCAACGCGGGCGTGCCTCAGGGCGCAATACTTTCACCAACTCTGTTCCTCATCTATATTTATGATCTGCTGATCGAAACGAATAATCCTGTTTACAGTTTTGCAGATGACAGTACCCTTGTCTCCCACTTTAGATCAGAAAAATCCTTACCAGCGACTGAGACTCACCACCGCAGACAGGAGCAGATTACAGCTATTAATAAAGACCTGGAGAAAGTTCAAAGTTAGGGCGACCGAAATTTCGTCCAGTTCAATGCAGCAAAGACCCAAGCAGCAACGTTTACCAAGAGGGCCAGTACAGCAGGCCCTGACAACATTATGGCAGGATCGACCATTGCTTCATCCTCGTAAATCGGATTGCTGATGCTGGGTGGCTCGGTCAACAGCAAAATGTCATGGCATGACCATGTTGCTTGGTGCGCTATTTCGCAACAAAAAACTCTATACACCGCGGTAGTTGCTCTTGCTGTACAAAGCGCAAATAAGACCGTGCTTAGAATATTGCTTACATATCTGGGGTGCCGCACCAAAGCACACCCTAAAGCTGCTGGATTTTTTCAGAAGAGAGCTGTGCGTCTCGTCGCTGACTCGGAGTTAACCCGGAATCTGGATGGTCTGGAACACCGCAGGGATGTGGCCGAGATGTCTCTGTTTTACAGATCCTTCTACGGCAGATGTTCCCAGGATTTGGCCCGCATCATCCCGCCCCTAGCAACTCCTGTCAGATAGTCACGACAGACGGCAAGAGCGCACCAGGTCGTCGTTCAACTTGAAGCACCTAGAACATCGCTTTACAAGAACTCCTTTGTCTGGCGCGCTGCATCACTGTGGAACTCACTCCCGGGACCTCTGTTTCCCACTGGTTACAACCTACAACTGTTCAAGAACCGCGCCAATCAACACCTTCGCACACACACCGCTCGTCGAGCGCTATAGGATCTCCCTTTAGTGTGTCATAAAAAAAAACAAACTATATTAACTATGTAATGACCACGAATCAATTATATCGTCTACGACAATATACATATAATTACCTCTAATTCCGTTCTTTATTTCATCTAACACGGTGCTACACACCTGTTCAGACGTTTTGTCTTAATATTGATTCATCTGGAGTGCTAAACTTTGGATATTTTTGCAGAAAGGCCTTGAGTTCCGGGTTGGTTAACTTGTTTAAAGAAATATTAGCAGCCATCAATATTTTGCACAGATCCTCATTAAACTATGACTAGCTATGTATATCGTTTTTAAAAGTCTCAAGAGATTGCGCCAACGTGGACTGAATGGGACCGGGCTTCATCTTGTTGGCCTTAGCAATGTGAGACTGCGCCGGCATCATAATGTGTGGGTCTATTTGGAATTTGCAGCAAGCAACTTTTTAACAAGGCTTACAAAAACATGATCACCGTCCAAAACAAGTTCTAGATAAGGCTTAATTCCCGAAGCACATCATATTCTCGACATAATCACCACTTTCGTTTTCACTTTCACTTTGTTTGGGCGTACAGTACTAACTACGAAAAACGATAACCTCAATAATTCTGGCAATTTGAACAAATAAATAATTTATAGAAGATATAATATGTAGGTAAAGAAATTCTAGTTAAAACATCTGACCAAAAAATATACAGACTAATGCAATTTCTCAATAGACGAATAGTTTATTGCTTGATTTGCCTTCTTATTGCCCTGTTAGGGAAATCTTAATCTAAATCGGGTTCAGGTGTTCAAGTGCCGCATCGTTCAGGCGGCGCATCAGCGGGTGCTATATAACATTAGAAAATGATGCGGAAATCCCAAAACATGCTTGAATATGCAATAATTTTAAAGTATGCATTTCTGCTTCAAAAACACGAAAATATGCAAACATGCGTATACCTATATGCCAAATTCATAAAATTTTATATTTAGTGACCTTTAAAGTTCATGTCATTTTCACTTGTAAGCACGATCGTTCATCGCCTCCCACCCAGCAGCTGCACATAGCGAATAATTCAAGTCTTGTAGTTCTGCCCATTAAATAAACTGATACGAAACTGGAGCATTTTATAGAATACCAATACTTTTTCAAAAACCAAATAACTTTTGTGACAAGATTGCATCAAAAGTTTGAAAGTTTCAAAATAATGATAACGTATAAATTATAAATAACTTACACAAATACATGAACATCAGATTACATCAATTAACCAATATAAGACGTTTCGGAATCTTCTGAACTTGTTATCAAGGTAAATGTCTTATTTCCATAGATATTTAGGAAAATAGGAATGAAAATAAAAATATTCGATCTACTCTACAAAATTTAATATGGATGTCTAAAGAATTTTACATGTGGGGTTGCCATTTTAACTGTTGAATGCTTTTATTCGTATTTTTGATTTGGCATCTATAATACATTTATGGGGTAGATTGAGAATGTTTTTATTTACATTCATACTAGTCCACTGAGATATTGAGTATTTTTGCTAAAAAAGTGTATGATTAAACCTTGTATTTCCTTATTCCCGACTTCTCATGGTGGATCAGTGTCTTCAGCTTTAGTATTCTAAATTATGAATATGGAATTACAAAAACAGCGTTGATCGTCCAGGATGCAGAATCTTGGAGATATTTTTAATTCACAATTAAATTTTAAAACGCACGTATCTGAAATTAAACAAAGCCTAAAGAATATAGTTAAAGACTGTAGATGTTTTGGGAATCTAGAATATATAAGGATATGATCATGTTTCTTATGTTTGGAGTGTTTTAGAGCATTGCATTGTTAATATGATATCCATATTACGAGAAACACAAATTATCTATTGAAAAGATACAAATTAATTTATTAAGATACATTTACTGTAAGGCAACTGTCATATACCAGTTACATATACCAAAAGCAGATATTATGAAAAGATACAATCTAAGCTTTAAAAATCTTAGTTATTGCATCCCTACTGTTTTTATCCAAACTGTTACTTAACTTGCTAGATTAGTCAGATTTTATATAACCACTTATAGAATAAGAAGTCCTATATCTTTATGTGGACAGGGTTCCTACCAATTATTTCGGTAACTTTAACTAACCATTATTGTCATGCACAGCTATGTAACCTAATTCAGGATCATTGTTATATCATTAACATGAATATACTACTAAGTGAAATATTTAAGTTAAACAAATGTTTGTAATAATCCTGTAATTGGATGTATATCTGTATGCAAATAAATAAATAAATGCATTTGAATCAATAAGTATTTTTACATCCTTGCAAATTATTGTCTATTCACTCAATTTATTATTTTTGCCATTTCAAATATCATATTTATGATATTATTGCTTTTATTTTCTTCATCCTAAATATTCTATTGGTATTATACTCTTTAATTAAAAATACGTTATTACTTTCGGTTTTGGTACTAGTA
>MU187899.1:22066-46166 GCA_016904865.1 Pissodes strobi | reverse complement strand
AACCTGTTACATAAGATTAACCAAAGGGTCCCAATCCGAAATATCTGCGTAATTTCTAAAAACCCTCTATTTATTACAAAAATACATGCTTGCAAACAGTAATATAACAATAAAGATAGGAATAAAATATATTCCAACTAAATTACGTTGGGACATTTTCCTGAAACACAGTATATTTAATTTCATTCCCTAGAATTAGGGACTGCCTGCATATAATGAGCAAAAACTCTATTCCTAAACTTCACGAGCAGACTCAGACCGGACGTGAGGTCACGTGCCATACGGTCTTCCTGAATTTACGGAACAATTAGTAGCTTTTACACCCTTCTGGAATACAAAAGGTTCGTTATGTAACTTCTAGTTAGACTGAAATTTTGTTGGGGTTATAGCAATGGGGATGTGTATAGTTTTACTTCACAAGAACAGATTACCGAGAATTCATAAAGTACTCATATCAAAAATTTATGTTTTTCCGTTTGCGCCTTAGGGCTGGCGTTCAAATGTCATCATCTGGTCTGTGGTTTTAAATAAGACATGACCATTAAAATATAAAATCAACTGCACAAAAAACGAAACAACGCAGAGTAGCTTTAGCGTCTACCCAGCTACGTTGGACAAGCGAGACTAAGACAAAAAGGAAAAATAAATGAGAAAGTTAAAAACAATTATTGTAGGCAATGAAAGAGTGTTGACAACCCAACAACTTTGTCTACATTTAATTTGCAAGTTTTCAGGTAATCCAACTATGATTTTAGGAGGGTTGTTGACAATGTTCCGTAGACGTTTTAATCATCCAGAAGAAAATTTTATCTTCAATGTTAGCCAAACGTTATTTGAGATTATTAAATAACAAATACTGCTCGGTTGTAAAGCTTGTTTTTTTATAGCTTAACTTAACCATTTCAAGTTTTCTGTTCAAATGCGTAAGTGGGGCAAGTAAAAATTATGGCTCGATTTTCAAATAAATGCTATAATTTCATAATACATAACCAATTATGTACACGACGCAATTAATTTTGGCTCAAACTCTCGAATCAAAGTCCTCTGGACTAGAAGGCCTGATATCTAAATCTAAGATGGCGTCGAGGGTAAGGATCATACTCTGACAGTGGAAAACGTATTAATTCATATATAAACTACTTTAGATACTTTTGAATTTAAAAAATACATACTTAAATCATTTTTAATAGTTTTTTACATGCCAAAATAACAACAAAAAATCGTTGAGAGCCATACCCATCGTAGAAAACAACATAATAATTATTATTTTACGTAGTTTAACAATTATAATATGCTATGCTGAAAAAATACGAACTATGGCCATTGATTTATAAATATACAGTGGTTTGTGTAAAATAACAAGAATATACAGTTACTAAAACAAGAATTTATAGTTACTTAGTCGTATTTAGAAGTGGTTTTTTAACAAAAATATTAGTTTTTTTCTAAATTTAATGGAATTCTTTTTAGCTCCGTTTTTATCTGTAACTAGTGTTGTAAATGGATATATTTCCACCGGAAATATTTCCATGGATATGGAAACATTGGAAATTTCCAGAGGCCTACTGGAAATATTGGAAACAATGGAATTATTTCATATCCGTATTAATCAGAGCCAAAATAAATAACTTAAAACAATATCCATTTGTGAATGGCTTAAAATTGTAGAAGGAGACCATACACCATCCATTTCGCTGCTAAGACTGCAAGTGATATTAAAAAAGTGACCCAAGAACATCTTTCACCGTCATCCCCGCTCAGCGAAGAGGAAAAGACTTCATTAATGGAGTTAATAGCTAAAAGAAAAACTGAATTTCTTCTTCCTATTCGTAATGCTGCAGATTTACTTCACCCAAAATCACAAGGGGCATAGCTTGACGAATCACAAATCTTCTCCGTCAATGAATGTATACTTCACGTTGAAAAAAATAAATTACATCTTAAACAGGAAGATCTTATTAAAAAAATTGCAAACTACCGTTGCAAAAGCGGTAAATTATTTTGCAAATATTTCATTTGAAAGAGCAGCCTTGAAAACCCCGTGTCCTGTTGGAAGGGACTTTGTTCTTGAATTTTTTATACAAAGTGACGTCATGCATTTTGATGATGCCAGCTTTTTTTCGGCCGCTACTGAGCGAAGTTTCAACATCTACAGTCATATCCATCCAAAAAAAAGAGGAAGGCTAACACATGAAAGATCAACTAAGTTACTCTGTGTATCTCATAACCAAAACTAACTAAAAAAAGGGACTGTGGCAACCGATCACTTTATACTTCTAACGAAAATACAGAATATAGCGCAGATATTATTGACGAAGATATAGAAGAAATGAGCAAGGAAGTTGATTGACAGGAGGGGAGTCATGATGATAATGAATGTTAATGAAGAGATTTTTATAAGTATTACGCTTGATTATTTTTGTGATATAATTTGAATTAGTTGTTTTTTATTATTGTTTTGTCATTTAATAAATATTTCCAATATTTACAATCTTTCCAAATATTTCCGATATTTCCCGAAATATTTCCATAAAATATATATCCGGAAATTTTACAACACTATCTGTAACCGATGCTAAAATATCACTTACAATGTTTAAATGGTGTTCGAGAGAACGTTGTTCGGTATATTATTTTAGAAGATAAGCAGCTTCAATAAGAACTTTCTCTACATTATTAACATCATGTACTTCAAGAGGTAAGTTGAGTTGGCTTTTGTCATGATATACAATTTTGTTTACAGCAGTAGCCATTTGCTTTATTGGTATAAACAGATTTTTAAAAATAAATACTATACAGTTTAAGTGAGCTTGAGGAGCTTTATCAATATTAATAAAACATATTATATTATTACGTTTGCTATTAGCTAGCATTTATTAAGCTGGGTTTTTATTATTTTGCTGCATGCTTCATTGAGTGACAGATTTATCAATTTGATATGCTTTGACCACAATGCGCAGCAAAAGCTTTTTCATTTTGCTGGTACTCTAATTTTTGTCTTTTTGCTTGGGGGCATACTCACATAGATATCTGGCGTTTTGATAGGTAGTTGGGATAATTAGGCAAAATACTAGATATTACAAATTGTTATCGAGAAAATTAAAAATTGTATGTATATTTCATAATATGGGACCCAGTCTTTTCAATTTCATTAGGCTTGAAGTGAAATTCATACACCTAAAATATATATTTACTTTAATTTCATACGTTAGACCAGAACCTCGGTCAAGACAGTCACTGAATATAATATAATAACCCTAGAAGTAAAGTCAGCAGGTATTGCAAAGCATTTTTTATGCAAAAAATGGAAAAATCATACAATTGTTTAAAATCATTAATGTAAGACACAGCATCTAAATATAGAGTGACTTTGATTATTCACTGTCTATAAAAAGAGAAAAACAAAACTTGCCCTAGTACTCTTGGTAGGAACAAATGATTCTCCTTCTTAAGTGAAATTACCTACCTACTGCTGTCTCAATTCACCTTCTGTTGAAAATGAAAAAAACAACATTTCTACATTTGGAGACACAGCAGGTTAACGTCATGTTTTCAATTCACCCAACACTATATTATACATAATTATTTAAAAGCCAATGTTCTCAACTAAGCGATACAACTTAATCCAAAGCTTATACATACTTCATTACAACACGTTCCTTAATCAATATTCAATGTATAGGCGCCGCTTATGGTAATAACCAACTAGAACAGACCGTAAATGCAAACATGGTAGTTCTTCCATAGTCAAGGCTATAATAGACTACAATATTCCTTACATTACACTTTAAAATGGAAGAAAAGTTTAATAGTAATGGATCAAAGTTAAACTCTGAGTAAGAGTCTGATGAAGAATTAAACATTGGGAAAACAAATTTATAAATAAGAACATGAATTTTAGTGGCATATTTTACGAAGATAACAGTATAACAGTCAAACATTTTATAGAAGAAATAAATTAAAAACTAACTGGGACAGAGTTAGAAGTAAAATTTACTCGAAATCACAAAGAAATATTTATTTGGCCGCAAGCAGAAGATATTCATAATGTGCAAGGAGAAAACGTTGTCACCGCACTACCGCAGTCACAAATGTTGTACTGAGGAAAATGGCTCAAACCAATGTTTGTTTTGGACGGCGTCGAATTACCATTATATAACGTTACATATCGAAATTTTGTTATAGTTTAGAATCACGTTAAAATTATGCCAATAAATATCGTTATATTATCTACGTTAACAAATATTGCGACTATATAAGATAAATTGACTGCAAATGAAGAATAATACTACTTTGGTTATACAAGTTGTATATAAAGCAAATATACAATAAATGTATAATGGTAAATCAAATATTTGATAGCATAATGGTGGTCACCTAGCTAACTGCACACTATTTACTGTTATACGACTGTTGTATACCAATAAAGTTACCGATTGTTGTCCGTAATCTTTATGGTGTATAGCTTACCATTTGCTATTTCAATGGCACACCAGACAGCAAAAAGACAAAGTTGCGTGACGGCTGCCCAAACAATTTGCCGATTATTTACCACTTAATTCATTAAGGTAATTAAATAACAATCCCATGTAGGAAATTAGAGATAGGAGAGAATCCACCAAAGAACATGCAGGTATGTATATCTTACGTTAACAGATATATCATGCGTTTCCAAACTCAACACTTGTTTACGTTTTGTCAATCAACAACTCGTTGTTACTAGGTCCTGTATTCTACGAAGATCTAATGATTTTACCATAAAAACGATGATATATGAGTGCAAGAGATATGGATTACTTCCTATACTATAACATTTGAAATAACACACGAAAGGTGTCTCAAGTGAATCAAAAGTTTGAAGAAACCAATACAAAAAGCTATTTTCTATTTAAGTAGCAGCCATTGTGTAGTCAATTAATGTTAATAGATCACAGGTGTACTCCTAATTTGTGACCATGAACCCAAAACAAATTTTAATTGACATGTTAAATTTTTAGAGTATACTGGACTCGTCTAGATCAAGATGAGAATAGAATCCAGGACTCATACTGAAGTAATGACACAAACATATAGTTTTGGCAACGCCATGAGCTATAGTTTAAATATAATATTGCTAATAACAATACAACAAAATATATACGGTGCAAGTTGAATGCTGGTTAATCAATATTTGAATATTAGCTATTCTACCCGTCATATAGTGGATATATACTGTGGGCAAAATTAAATTGGAACCTTCTTTACCTTGCTAACCTTTATATTTTCAAAGGCTTTTTTATCATTTTTGGTTAGTTTGGGTTAGGAATTGAGATTAAAAAGAACTTTGCAGAGAGGCTCTACTTCAGTGGCGTACATAAAAGGGAGTATTTTTCGAAACCAATGTATTTCAGGTCGTTGCAAAAATCGGCCAAATGAAATATATATGTAAAAATGGGCAAAAAAGTTTTGAATCGGTTCGGAATATTGACCATTAAAAAACCAGTTCACTACAAACAAAATTGAAATTTATACTAATACTTATGCTAAAGCCATGTCTCGTGGGCCAAATTAAATTGGATCATTTTTAATGCTTAGTGACTTTTTATTTGCAAAGGATTTTTTTATTATTTTTGGCTATGTTATGGCCTAAGATATTAGAATTAAATAGAACTTTGCAAAACGAGTCTACTTCATTGGCGTACAGAAATTTTGAATCTACTTAAATTTTTTAAAATTAGAAAAAAAATATTTTAAATCTTGGTGCACGCCACTGAAGTAGTACCGCTTTACAAATTTATTTTTGAATCTAATATCTTAGGTCATGATATGTCCAAAAATGATTAAACATCCTTAGAAAATAAAAGGTCATTAAGCATTCAAAAAGATCCAAATTAACTTGGCCCACAAGACATGGTTTTTCCAAAATTAAATTATTAATTTTTATTTTCGTTTGTATTGACGTAGTTTTTTAATGGTCAATATTCCGAAACCTTTCAAGTCTTTTTTGCCCATTTCTACATCTTTATTTCATTTGGCCGATTACACTGGTCTTGAAAAATACTCCCTTTTCAGTGCGCAACTGAAGTAGATTGTCTTTGCCAAGTTCTTTATAATCCCAATACCTCAGGCCATAACATATCCAAAAATTATCAAAAATTCTTTGAAAATAAAAGGTCATTAAGCATTAAAAAAGGATCCAATTTAACTTGGCCCACAAGACGTGGTTTTATCAAAATTAAAGTATCAATTTTAATTTTGTTAATATTGAACTGGTTTTTTTTAATAGTCAATATTCCGAGCCCTTCCAAATCTTTCTTGCCCATTTTTACATCTTTATTCCATTTGGCCGATTTTTGCAACGACCTGAAATACATTGGTTTTGAAAAATACTCCATTTTCTGTAGGCCACTGAAGTAGACCTTCTTTGCAAAGTTCTTTTTAATCCTAATACTTTGGGCCATAACATATCCAAAAATGATGAAAAATCATTTGAAAATAAAAAAGTTATTAAGCATTAAAGAGCGTTCCAATTTAATTTTGCCCACAGTGTACAATCAACTATATACGGTCCATTTGCAAGTTGAAATTTTGTTAATTAATATTTGAATATTAGCTACTTTACCCGTGATAGAGTGGATATACAATTAGATGCGTACGGATATATCACAAGAACTTAAATTATATGATTATTTAATAATCGGTACCTATAGAAATGGAACATAACCTTTAAAGCAGATAAATTATAAGTATTCAACTAATTGTATATTCGTCATAGTTTATCGATAATAGTTTCCGAAAAAACCGCTTGTATATTGGCCGAAAACAATTGATTTGTCACAAATAGTATAATAGTTCTGTATTATGGTCATTCCATGTTTGTATAGTGGCTACTTTTTTTTCTCTCAGTGTGCGAAGAGGCCGATTTATTACGTTCAATATTAAATTTGCTTGCTACAATTAGCGAAGTTTCCTAATAATATTTTCATGTTTTGAATAAATTAAGTTTCTTTTAGAAATTTATCCTTCCTACCACCGCTTAGATATTTTTTTTCATGTTTTCCTATAACCTTGCATTACCATCTTCGAGGTAATATAAGGTTATTTTGTTACTCTTTTCCAGTTGTGGAGCATAACCAATGCTATTTGGCATTTTGTTTATAACAATGTTAAACCTAAAGTTTGCTAAATTTCTACTTATTTGCAGTAGCCTCCAAAAGAGAGACAATTTCAGTAAGAAATAATCATCGCTTTTACATAATCTGGCAAGTGTGAAATTTCGGTAGAATTTTTCTTCTATTTTTCGTTGCTTGCAATTTAGAAACTAAATTTAGACGCCATCAGGTAAGTTAAGGATACATAATGTTAACCTGGCAAGGAAACGAAGATTTTAAAAATTGGCATATTAGTGAAAGTTTAAAATATAGCAAAAAAAATTGATGGCGGGTGGACTCGCTCCAGTTAACCCTATATTCATGAATTACCTCTATATTACATCTATATTTATGAGGGTAGTGTAATCATATATCTTTGGTGACTGAAACATTCTTGTTATAACTTTTAATAAACTGCCTTGTCTGCGTGGACCCTGAAGACGGACATTTTACATCCTGATAGTGCAATTTATATTTATATTGCACATCACTGGTCAACTTTTATTAAACATATACATACATAGAAAGCGCCACCCCAACAGTATTAAAATTTAGAAAGGTTTTATTGTCTAAAATGTTGACTCTGGTTGACAAAGCATGACATAAGAAGAAAGAACAAGGGAAGATTGTAAAAAAATTTAAGTGCAAATAAAGAAGCAGAAAAATTAAGGAAAATGAAAATAAAAAAAAATAAATGATTTTAATATTGACATTTACCGGTACTAATCCAAAATCTCGTGAGAAAAAAACAAATATTGATCACGAAAATCGCAAAAAAGCAAAGTGGTAAAACTACAAAGCATAGACTCTATTAGACAAAATTGTCTTGGAAGAATTCATCAAGTATTAGAGTTTTAATATCATGTGTCTCTGTAATAAAATAAAAGTTTTAGACCATTGTTGATTTTGTAGAGCTAAAACACTTTTGCTAAAAATAATGAATCTTTCTGGGGCTGTTCTATTTAGTAAGATAGCATGTGTTTGTTCACACATTTATAATGTGTTTTTATTATACGTAAAGAGAACACATTATTTCAAGCTGTTTGTTTAATTTTTACTTCAACCTTCCTTCATTAGTAGTAAGCTAAACAATCGATACGAAAATGATTGAAGGCAGTCTATTTATATGAACGAGGTCAATAATTAGAGTTAAATTATATTATGCTGGGCTATTTTAATATTTTATCATCATGTACCCTTAAAAGAAATTAAACCAACCTTAAAAAAACTTTTAAAATATGTAATAGATTTTTCTAACATAGAGTGTATGGTATGTAAGAAGACACGGAATAGACAGTTTTTGACCAAACCGTGAGAGATAAAACAAAATTGTCATGAATAGCAGAAATATAGTTTTAAAGACTGAAATACACAAACAGTTGCGTTTTTAAATAGCATGCCCCAATTTTTAAGGCATATTATAATTCTATATGCACAATTTTAAAATATCCTGATGAATCAAGTAATTAATATTTTAAGTTGCGTTATACATGATGACATATAATTATCTAAACTAATAAAAAAGTAAACGTAACCTAATTTTAAAAATACTAACTTAAAACATTAATAAAATTAATATACACATTTAAAATTACCCAATTTAAAATTAAATATTGAAAATGCTTCGCCACCGCAATTTGGCAATGATTTACGGCTTAGGCGATAGTATAAAACTTCAATGACATTTTTTGTAAACATGTCTCTTGCTATATGCCTAGTTTCTTGGATTATTCTAACTTTTAATTCCTGAATATATTGCAACACCTTTTCCCTCTTGAAGTTAAACCACAAATTACCCATAAACAGATACGAAAGCTTTGTCGAAATGTTTGATGTTCGTTGGCAGAAGTTTTATCGCGAGAGTAGGGGAATGGAATCTTATACCGCACCAACAATATGAAAATTATTGACGGCGGCGACAGAAACATACGTTTAGCGTAGAACGGCCAGGACTGATTTTGAATCTGCTTTAGTATAATAATAATTGTGCCTCTTTCCACCTCACACATGTGGATGAGGGAGGGGCTTTGCATATATTGTATCCGCGCGGCGGCATCGTCTTTCGTATCTGTTTATGGGTAATTTGTGGTTAAAGTAAAAGTAAAGATTTTTTTTCAATTAAAAGGAAACCTAGCCCCGGAGAGGCGTGTTACAATGCCCGGTCCAGTTCTGTCCAACTAAACTGAGAAAGCTCCGCTGGTGTTGTGCAGGGTGGCTAGGCTGGCTTATTAAATCAAAAATTACTCAGGCTTAACTTAACAAGAAAACAAGAAAACACAATCTAAAATTTAAGGAAAAATATATTTGCTACTAAGTTCTTTTTTTTAACACAGCAATAATTTAGAGTAAAATTTGCAATTTTAAAGACCAAGGAATGTCGGAGGATTATTAAAGAAATTGAGAAATAGAGTATAATATAGAGATTGTACGGATACCAATTCTGTTCTTAAGGGTACTGTATGCCTTACAACTAAATGCACTAAATACTACAAACCGAAGTGATCACTTAGATGTTAACTAAGCTAATTACATCTAGGTATGCGTGCGCTAATAGCTGCACCGATTTTAAGCGTAGCAATAATAATATGTAGCAATGTATGACCAAAATAATTAAATGAAATGACTCGATAAATTAATAAAAATAATAAAATTAGAATAAAACTATTGAAAGCGTGGCTGTCGATGCTTGATTCATATTATAAAGAGATAAAATTCAGAGCGGTTATATTACTCGATAAATGAATGAAAAGAATAAAATTATTCAAATTGATTTAAAGCCGGTCAATGCTTGACTTATATTAAAAAGAGAGAAAATTCAGAGCAATTATTAGATTAACCGGTACGATAAACCAGTGAATAAATGAAAATAAAATTATTGAGCTATCTCAGAGCTTGGCGGTCAATGTTTGAGTTATATTAAAACAAGGAAAACTAAAAGCGACTATATTAAATAGATAAACAAACGAATAAATGAAAGATAAAGCTTCTGTACGATACCCAAATCCGGTCGTCGAACACTGGTGAAGGCGCTGGGCACCTATAGATACCTCAGGCACTGCCACTCGATGGCCCCGGGGAAAACTAGCCGAGGACTCGATAGCTCAGTGTCAAGTTTGGCTGATAATTGAACTGTGGCCCACTAATTGAAGTTGTGGCCCGCAAAAGTAGTAGCCTGGTAGCAAAGGTAGTAGCCTGGTAGCAAAAGGTGGCAGCCTGCTGGTAAAACGTGGTAGTCTGCTGGTAAAACCCTGAAATAACCCAGTGCGCTTAAGAAAAAGCCCCACTTTAATAGAAAACCATAGCCTCCCCTTGCATAAATATATTTTCTTTATGCAACAATGCAATGACCATCAGCAAATAAAAGAGATACCAAGGTACAGACAGCTTGAATAAAAAAGATAGGTATGATTCACCTCTAAAAGAAAATATAAACTTCCCCATATGATCAAAATTAAAGTTACATTAAAATAAAAATTCGGATTTGATAAAATGGAGTAGATAAGATAACATATGGGACGCAAAGCAAATGGCGGACTATGCACAAAAAAGGTTAACACAGATAAAGCAATTAAGTCATTAATTTAGGCAAAAAACTGTAGCAATAATTACCTCGATCGTGTGTGAGCGTTATGGGAAATTCGAGGGTCTCGGTCTTATACGACAAACGTGGAAAGCCGCTAAAAATAAGGAAAAAAAAAATTCCAGAGAAAATGCTTACCTAGTACAGTACGTAGATCCCGAAAAATCGGTCGTGTCAACACACAAATAAATACCACAATATATCCCCAATAAATGGGTTGAATTAAATCACAAACTATATGTGGAGTCTCTGACTGCACTAGCAAACCTTCTTCTTGCCTTGAAAGGTAATCTTAGAAGAGCTCTCGATTGTCAATTTGCCTTTCTCGTTCTACGAGATCAGACGCTACGTCGCAAATCAGCAAGTAGTGATGGGCTGAAAAATGCCAAGTGATTTCGATACAAGAAATAATTCTAAGATAAAAAAACGACTTAGTTCTCGTTTACTGGGATGGCAAAAGGACGGCGGAAGCCACAACTAATACACCGAAATTAAATGGATCAAGAAATACCAGAGAATATTCCCTAACAAAACGATAAACTTTTAAAAAATTATATCGACAGCTGGCATTTATAAGAAATAGTACATTCCTATTACTCGGGACTAACAATCGAATGTTACAAAAAGTGCAGCAGCCAGGTGGAAAGATAAATAAATTTAAAAGCAGATGTCCCTAAACGATCTATCAATCTCAGAAATAATCGGCCGGCAATTGGAGTTCAGCAACCAAGGTGTTGCCAAAAAGTTATGAAATATTCAAACCGATAATCAAATATGAATCGACGAGTTTAATGCAGCGTATTTGCAGGTTTTATTAACCGAATTCTTAAAAAATATATAAATAGGTTCGCTGGCCGTTCTACAGTAATGTAATATAAATGAAGCCAAGCTATCCTAATAACAATGTGCTTCGCTTATCAATATACAACTAAAATAAACATAGTCACAACGTGTTATAAATGCTAATACAAATATATCGATAAGCGATACTTAGAATAGAGTTAATTTACATTAAGAAAGGTGGCAATATTCTGGTAAAGATCTATAGGTTTTACTTTTTAGCCATCCCAAATGAAAGAATCTGTTGCGATGAATAGGCAGGCAACTCAATCTATTATGAAATATGACATTTAGATACCCTCGAGCACGAAAAACAAATATGAGAGAAACCACGCCCACGTTCTACTTTCTCGGTGGTTAGCACTTCGACACTGCCGTTTCCTAGTTCTTAAAGTAAAATTTCACTTGCCTGTTTTTGTCCAAAATAAATTTTTCATTGAAATCTGGAATTTGTTCGACCATAACACTCTCAATATTTAACATAGCCAAAGCATTTAGTCTATAATTTCCCATTGAATTTTTTAAATATATTTTAGTTAACTTCAAAGTGTAAAAGTACCTTTCGGCTTCCGCTCTGACCATCGGTATAGTCACTAGTATTCTCAATGTCATGGTGATTCATTTAGAAGCTGTCTCTATCAGTCCTGAACTTAAAATAAAATTTGCTGTCTTTAAACAACCTTTAATTTCTTCATTTTGACATCATGGGTCAGGTAATTTTAGTCCAATAAACGATCCAGTTACTGTGAAAACGACTGCGCACGCAGTGCACACCTTATGTTACAGGGGTTAATCCATATATTATTTCATTATTATTCTGGATAAATATATTTAAGCTATAAAAACTTAGAGGGTTGATATTCATTATCCATGGGTAGGAATATATAATATATCCCCAATGTCTCCACGTCACTGTCGTAACCAGAAAGCCACCACAGACCTATGATATTACATTATATTTTTACTCACCGGTTCGAAGCTAGCTCTACTTCAGGGAAAATATATCTTACCTTTGAGATCTATGTTTATCATGTATTACATTTACAGAATATTGCTAGCGAGAATATATATCGGTAACACCGCAAGATGTGACGCTTACTATTTCTTTTTAGGTTAGCAGATCAGCAGATAATTAAATTTGCATACGTAAACAAATTTCTGTTTGATTGCAGTAAATTAATTTATTATTATTTGTTTTCTTTCATTAAAAATGATAAAGTAGTATAGAATAAAAACTTCATGTATCACTTAGTAAGTACTAAGCCCGAGTTTTATCCACAATACCGAAACAGAATTATGGCCACGGCCCCCCCCCCTGGCCCCTTCCTGTCTACGCCCATGAGTGTATTATATACCTAGGGACTAATCTAGCTCTTTTAATCCCGCGAATGAAGTTTGACAACAACCATTCAAGAGATTGAGGCACTTTATTCCGGCTGCATATACATTATTTTTTTGTACTTCTGGAGTAGTATTGTTAAAAGTAGGTAATATATAGATATAAATTTAAAAACCCCTGATAATGTCATCATTTAATTCAAGGGCCAGTTGAATATTTTATTAGTTTGCTTTGAAACATTAAGTTACAGCATAAATAAACAAGTTTTCAGTGTGATTAATTTGAAAAGGAAAAGCTAAAAAGGCTTTAGAAGGTATTTTGCCGATAGAATCTAGGAAAATATATGAAGCGAAATATGAAGTATTTTGAAGATGGTGTGACCGAAATGCGGAAAATCTTAATGAAGCTACCCTACTCGTATTTTTCAGAGACAATTCCAGGATTTCCTCTCCCTTAACCCTTTGGGTACGTTATTCCATGTTGAGGACCATGTTCAACGTTAAAAATAATATCGATATCAGCAAATTTCACAAGTTAATTGCTCTGCTGAAAAGAGGTAACCAAGGATATAAGCCAATAAAAGCCAAGATACTAACATGGGATCAGGTTGGTACATTTTTAAAGGATGCGCCACATCATTCTAGCGGTGAGACAAATATATTATTTAGTATTGCAATTTCTACAAACGTAAACAAAAATCGGAATATAAATAAGTGAATAAAATTTGTCAATTTCTTAATTATGTGTTGCTTACAATACTTATTGTTATTCTCATTTGTTTGTGTTTAAAGCGGCCCTCACACGATCAATATTATTGTCAATATTTGCGATATGTTGACCGTTTGAAAAAAATAAGTTTTAATATTGTCAATATATTGACTGATTTTTTTTCGCCTGAAAATACTTGGCAATAATGTAGACGGAGTTAGTCCTATTGACAATATATTGATCGTTTGGTTGCAGGCTTGAAAACATTTAGTTAGTTTATTCCTAATCATGGAGAAAGTCGAAACTTCGCTGCCTTCGCCAGTTTCGGAAAATGAATCTGACATTGATTCAAAAAGTGAAGGAGAAATATTACAAAATTGTATAAATATTAGCGGGAATTGCCAGAAATATCAGGTACTTCGCCAACCGAATATTCAAATAGAGACAAGAAAAGAATAGTATAGAAAATTATTAAACAATTTTAAAGAAAGATGCAGGAATACAAGTTGTGAAAAAAAAAAATAATTCATTAAAAACTAATTTTTGGAAGAAATTGAAAAAAAAAATAAAAACTCTCATCGTACAGAAAGTGCAACTGCAGATGTACAGGGTGTCCCAACGATAGAGTAAAGTAAGTTTTTGCTTAACTGATACTATTTGTGTCAAAATCGTATCCGCTATAGGGTAAGGTGGCAAAATGCGCATATTTTAAAAATATTGGAAATCATACAGGGTGCGTCACAAAAGTAGGGCATCAAAAAGTAAGATTTTTTTAAATGGAACACCCTGTATTTGATTTTATTTTTGAGTTCTATGTATTAATACAAACGTTATTTGTCATATAAAACATGAGCTGAAATTTGATAGTTTTTGAAATATTCGGATTTAACGATGAAAATTAGCATTTTCATGGTGTTGATAAATGGGCAGTTTCTCCGTCACTTCAGAATTGCAAACTCCCATATTTGGCAGGAGGAAGGACTAGTACTATAGTAATATTTAGCCTGCGGAATATTCGGAATTTGTTCCACAGGGTGTTTATTATAAGCATCCGAATTCGCAAATCTTTAAATAAAGGAATCTCATTTTTTTTAAACGTCACACCCCATATATTTTTATTTGATTTTATTCAGGATTAAATAATCTCTCATTTTTGCTAAATATGTCCTATACCTATCTTTCATAGTCATCGAGAAATTTCGATTTTTTCAAATTGCTACGTTATATTCGGTACCACAACATTGTATGGATCGCGGTAGCCATGAAAACCAATGTCTATGATAAACAAAAAATTCATGTGTCAAAATAAAACGCATAATAATAACTATTGTCGTGAATTAAAACTTTACCTAGCATTTTTCGTCTTCATTTCGATATTTTTGTATTGGACATGGATTATCTTTTAAATGAGTTGATTGATATGATCTACGTGTTAGGCGAGGCTGAAAAAAACCCTCTGTTGCCGAAAGAATTTACAGAATGAAGTATCCTGAACGTCGGATACCTACTACTAACGGTTTTCGAAATGTGATGGAGAGATTTGATTCCAGCGGTAGTGTTAAATACCCTAAGCGTGAAGTTGTTAACAAAAACGCCATCAATGAAGAAAAAGAATTTAAAATATTATTAAATATTCAAGAAAATCCCGAAGTAAGTAGTAGGACGTTAGCGACTTTATGCAATACCTCCAAATTAACTGTGAATCGAACAACAAACAATTATAAATACCATCCATATCATATTGAGCTTCATCAAGAATTGCCAGAAGAAGATTTTGAAAGACGAATTCAATTTTGTAATATTATTAATCAACAATTGCAGGCAAATAACAATTTTTTGTCCACTGTTTTGTTTCCCGATGAGGCGACGTTCAGAAGCAATGGGGGTGTAAATCGGCATAATATGCACTATTAAGGCACTGAAAATCCTTTTTGGCTACGGGAAGTTCAAAATGAAGGTTACTGGTCAATACATACGTGGTGTGGTATCCTTCATAACCAAATTATCGGTCCCTATTTTTTTGATGAGCCTTTATCGGGCCGCAGCTATTTATATTTCTTATGTGAAGAATTGCCTCAGTTACTTGAAGATGTTAATTTAGACGAACGCCAAAATATGTAGCTGCAACATGATGGGGCACCTCCACATTTCCATCGCGAGGTCCGGGATTTCTTGAATCGGCAATACCCAGAAAAATGGATTGGGCGTGGAGGCTTTATTTCGTGGCCACCAAGGTCATGTGATTTAACTCCGTTAGACTTTTTCTTATGGGGATACATAAAAGACCGGGTATATGTCAATAAACCAACCACCAGGGAAGATATGAAGAACAGAATTCGAGAAGTTTGTCGAACAGCGACACCTCCTATGTTGTCGGAAGTGAGATACAACATACAAAAAATGATAAATATGTGTATTCAACAAGAAGGCCGTCTATTTGAACACTTATTAAGACGTAATATTGAATAAAATCTTAATTAATATTGAACATTTATTATTGAACATATATTTGAACATTTATTAAGACTTAATATTAAATAAAAACTTAATTAATATTGAATAAAAGCTTAAAATTCAGGATTCTAAGCGTTTTATTTTGACACATGATTTTTTTTGTTTATCTTAGCTATTGTTTTTCATGGCTACCGCGATCCATACAATGTTGTGGTACCGAATATAACGTAGCAATTTGAAAAAAATCGAAATTTCTCGATAACTATTAAAGATAGGTATAGGACATATTTAGCAAAAATGAGACGTTATTCAATCCTGAATAAAATAAGATAAAAATATATAGGGTGTGCCATTTAAAAAAAATGAGATTCCTTTATTTAAAGATTTGCGAATTTGGATGCTTGCGCAGGCTAAGCATTACTATAGTACTAGTCCTTCCTCCTGCCAAATATGGCAGTTGCAATTCTGAAGTGACGGAGAAACTGCCCATTTATCAACACCGGGGAGTGACGCCCCCGCCATTCCGAGTTGCCATGGGATATGGCGCATCAAATCCCATCGTCCTCCCCCAGGCTGGAGAACACCAAAGTACAAAGCCTGGAGCTGATCAATGACAGTTTGTGACAAGAGGGGCTGCATTGGATTGGCTGGCAGGAACGTCAAACTGGTGAGAGGAGTTTGATTACGGGGAGTGACGCCCCCCCACCATTCCGAGTTGCCACGGGATGTGGCCCATCAAATCCCATCGTCCTCCTCCAGGCTGGAGAACACCAAAGTACAAAGTCTGGAGCTGATCACTGGGGAGTGATCCAACAAACCCCATTTTTACCCCTGTCAGACTAGGGACCGCCAAAGGAATGAGTCTGAGGCCGATGCTTCGAGTGGAAGCGGCCCTAGGTGGTAGATGCATAAGCCTACTCGCATCGTCCGGTGAAAGACCACCCCACCAGAATTGGAGAGCGCTAAGTGGTTTTCCCAAATCACGTTCCGCTCCCGCGCTGGTGATCCCGGGTTTCACAGTAGGAGTATATGGACATGATGGTGCTTCCAGGATAAAAATATTCCGGAGGTAAACTCCCCGGCCATTCGGATCTCCGGGCGCTGGGTGGCCCTGGGAGCCCTTCATTCCGCATTTTACAGACAGCAAAGATACCGAACCAATTTAGAATAGATTTCTGCAACATAAGAGGCCTAAATACAAACATAAATTCGGTACACCAACATCTACAAGCAAATAGACCACACATATTAGCCCTTACAGAAACACAAGTATGTTCTACAACAACAACAGTGAACTACCTCTATCCTGGTTACGACTTACATACCCGATTTAGATATAAGTTCGGAATATGCCTTTTTGTCCGAAGCGACCTTTCATGTCATCGCGAGGAAACACTCGAACCGAACAACCTTGACGTCATGTGGCTCAAGTTCACCGCCAAGGGATTAACCAAGTTTATATGTTGTCTCTATCGCCCTCCGAGCGATAGATCCTACCAAAACTTTTTCTCAACACTAGCTACCACCTTTGACTCAATACAGGTCGATCACCCCAGTTCAGAAATAATCGTTCTGGGAGACTTCAATGCCCACAACACCAACTGGCTCAAACATCACAACAAGACCGACAACGAAGGTAGAGAGGCTGAAGCATTTGCCATCAGCTGCGGGCTTACTCAACTTGTAGACGAACCAACTCGAATCTCAGAGAGGGGCGAATTCGCCGCCCTCCTGGATCTTTTTCTGACCACCAATCCTGACCAGTACAAGGTTACAGTTGGTCCGCCATTAGGTACCTCTGACCACAAACTTATTACAACGGTTTGTGAATTGCCACTCATACAGAGGGATCCACCATTGCCTCGCAAAATCTGGCATTACAATTCTGCAAACTGGGACGATCTGAGGCAGTTTTACCTAGATTTTCCTTGGCTCGACGTCTGCTTTGCCACTGACGACCCGTCAGACTGCTGCGAAGAGATCATGCAAGTAATATCCTCAGGAATGGAAGCATACATCCCAAATTCCATCAAGTTACCATCAAAAGGAAAGCCCTGGTTCGACAAAAGATGCGAAAGAGCTGTAGGAAGGAAACAGCAAGCCTATAAGTACTGGCAGCAAAATCAGACCGCTGAAAATCGCAATTATTTTATCGAAGCGAGAAACGAGTGCAAGCTTGTGATCGACGAAACTAAGGACAAACACAATCAAAGGATCAGGAATAAACTTTTGCAATGCCCCAGTGGCTCCAGGAATTTCTGGTCGGTAGCAAAGGCAGTAAGTAACAACTTTACAAAAACGTCTCTCCCACCTTTGACGGACGAACGTGGCATCACGGCGACTACAGCCAAAGAAAAAGCAAACATGCTCGCCAAAATGTTTTCATCGCACTCTACCTTAAGCCGGCTACAGACGGTATGGCAAGCCTTGGCCAATGTCCGCTCGTTCCAACATTGGCGCATCATGTGTATGCAAAATATATGGCCAAGCAAAGCCAACGTTGGCGCTGGCCAGGGTTCGCCTAGAAAGCGGTATTTTGACAAACATCAAAGGGAGTTTGTTGAAACTCGTCAGTGGGCTTGATCGCCATACACACGACATATTTTAGTACGCGCCTCGTCGTCCAAGAGAACTTGAGGTTAATTGTGTTTTAATAATTTCTAATCTGTTTGAATAATTTATGGTAGGTACCCCTTGAAGAAGTTCGTCGTGCACGGTAAGTACTGCAGTAAATTTAATAATACTTCTTGTTGTCAATTATTGTTTTTTTAAGCAGAAATTACTGAAAACTGGAGCAATGTAACCATTATGGAATTCCTTAATTTATATGGACAGTACACGGTTATTTGGGCTCCACAACATGTTAACCATAAAAACAGAAATTTGGTTTTCTATGCATGGGCTGCTATTGTCAATGAAATGTCCGTTACATGTACAGGGTTATCCAACGAGGACTAGACAAGGCGATTTTTTGACTTTCTCTATACTTTTATAAAAAAAAAACTCAAAAAGCCATCTTATGTAATTTTCTCCCGAGAATTCGGATGTGTTCAGCAAAAAACAGTTGAACATCAAATAAAAGTGCTAGGAGTTACTTTGATATTTTTTTAAATGGAACACCCCGTATATTACTACATTTTTGGACTCTCTAGAAAAATCTAAACACATTTTGTGTATAATATCCTATACCTATCTTTAGCTGTTTACCAAATATTGACAGTTGAAAGTCGGGCATTTTGACACTTTGTCAGGCTCTAAAATCTAAACCGCACGAGATCAAAGAAAACGGTTTGCACATTCCTATCTTGGGTTTTCATAAGCTATCGAATGATAGTAACTTTGAATTTAACCGGTGGTTTAAAAGTTCCGTTTAATTTTATCCGCAGGTTAAATTCGAAGATTCGATAGTTTATGAAAACTTAAGACAGGAATGTGTAAACCGTTTTCTTTGATCTTGTGCGGTCTAAATTTTAGAGCCTGTCTAAGTGTCAAAACAGCTAAAAATAGGTAATGGATATTATATACAAAATGTGTTTAGATTTTCCTAAGAGTCCAAAAATGTAGTAACATACAGGATGTTCCATTTAAAAAATGTCAAAGTGACCCCTAGCTCTTTTATTTGATGTTCAATTGTGTTTTGCTGAACATATCCGAATTCGTGGGAGAAAATTACATAAGATGGCTATTTCAGTTTTTTTTTATAAAAGTACAGGGAAGGTGAAAAAATCGCCTTATCTAGTCCTCGTTGGGAGACAAGACAAGGCGATTTTTTGACTTTCTCTGTACTTTTATAAAAAAAGAACTGAAATAGCCATCTTATGTAATTTTCTCCCGCGATGTACAGTTGAAACATTAAGGAAGAAAAAGATGTCTTTAATGGCAACTTATAGAGGCTTGAAAAAAAGTTGTTGACTCAGAGAAATCTGAAGCAGACGTTGACCATATATATTAGCCGTCATGGTTTGCCTTTACAATCATGGACGCGGTTCTGAGGAAAATAGGAAAGTGCAGATCTACAATTAATACTGATGCAATTATAATATAATCATTTTATTGAACACTACCATCTGTTCTCATGGGAACTGAACAGGGGTTTATTCTTTACTTTTCCTGTAAAAAAAAAACTAAATATCCATTCGATGCATTTATTCTATAGAATTTTAAAATTGTTACAGTAAAATGAACCCACAAGAAATGATAAACTTATTGAAAGATACAATTTTTGAATTCCACAGAAATTAATTATTTAAAAAAATAATGATTTTTAATATACCACGTTTTTAAAACGCAATAAAAAGTATGAAATAATAAGTAGATATGAAAATACTTGTAAGATTTAAAACGGAAAACGTGAGGCGCAATACATCACAAAAGTTCATATGCATGCATCATTCATGCGCCCCACGTTTTTCGTTTTAAATCTTACAAGTATTTTCATACCTAATATTTTATACTTTTTAGTGCGTTTTAAAAACGTGGTATATTAAGGAAAAAAAATTAAATAACTATTTTCTGCTTTTTAGCCTCATGTGTGTAAATTATCATTTACCTCTCTTTTCTTCCCTTTATATTAACCCCCTTCCGCCCTCTCAATCGCCCCTCAAGTTAGATTTTCTCTCTAAAATTAGGAAACATTTGTAGGAACTGAAATCTGTAACTGCATATTTGTAGCAGTTTTGGTTCAAAAGTTATGAATTTTATACATATTAATTCCCTCTCACCCTCCCAACGACCTCCCACCAACGTATATTTTTATAATATTGTCACCGAACCTACATAAGTAAGTATCCAAATATCATTGAAATCGGTTAACCGGAAGTTAGTTTAAAATCTATTGAACAGACAGACAGACGGATACGAAAGCCAGCTAATAAAAACGTGGTAAAAACATGGAATGGTAACAAAAAATGCAATAAGTCTCTGTTCAGTCCTCGTTGGATCGTCTGTATATATATACAATTAATAACCATATTATGTTTATAGATGTTGCCAAGATACTTCCCCATTTGTTGAAAAGTACTCGTCAAATTCCAGTCGAGTAGCTCTTCGTCCTAATCTTGAAAAAGGTGTGAGACAGTTGCTGCTTATGCCTTCGTTTCTCCACGTGCCCTCCACCAATTGCCCATCTTGTTCACTATGAAAAGTTTCTGGTGGATCATACAAATCTGATGAGCTATCACAAAAAGTTGTGTAATAATACACACGCAAGTCATAGCGATTGTAGCCACATTATCCAGTTGTAGCATCATAGGCTTCTAAATACACGAAAGACCGATACCATAATGCCAAAAGCATTGTCAACTATCCGCCTTGCTTGTAGAGACGGTAATTAAAAATTCGTTGGCTGTTTTCTTTTGGATGAAATCTTGGAAAGGGTTTCAATAGATGGTTAGTCAACGGAAAAGCATCGTCTGCTACGAGCACATAGGGCACTGAAAACCGTCTTCCACGTAGGAGTGCATCTGTTGGTAGGGGTAATTCATTTGAGCCAATTTTCTGATACAGTCATGTATTTTTGTAATCCCCTCCATCGCTTACCCTGCCCTGGCACCCCACATCTGCATATAGAAAGCAATAGTGGGCATCCACCAGGGCCATCAAAACAATACTGAACTGGTGCTTGTAATTTATAAATTCGGAGCCACTGTTAAAGGGTGGCTGAATTAAGATGTGTTTACCACCTAGGGCTTCCAAGCAATCGGAAAAATTCCATAGCGCATCAACGACTCTCGCCACGTTTAGCCATTTCTCAGGCCTTTGTTTTAACTGGAAGCAAAGAAATAATAATATAATAGTCGTCAGTCATCTAAGTTCACGACCGCTTTATTCAAGTAAATGTTAATGAGTTAACACTTTTTTTTTCCAGAAGGACACAAACACATCAGCTACTACGGAACATTATGATAATGAAGGTGAAGCATCAGCGGCCGAGGAGAGTAATATTATCTTTAAATTGCAGATGATGCAGCAAGTACGGGAACAGTTAAGTCTAATCGGAAAAGAAAAGTCGACAGCAGTCTGAACTTCATACATAGCCCTATAACAAAAGCAAGGAAAGCTTTGGACGCTATAACTAGAAATAGTAGAGCAGACGCTGCTATTGCTTCATCATCGTAGTCGGATTCCATTTTTTGTGTGACTTGTGTACGCTTGTACAACGTTTGCCTTCACTTGCCTCGAAACAACTGGCAAAGACAAAACATGTCGTGTGTACGGTCGACTGTTCGCGAATATCAAGCCAAGACCAGCATTTCTACAAATGCTCGCTGAAACGTTGGCTAAGACTTGCCATGCCGTCTGTAGCCTGCTTTAGACGTGCCCCAAAGCAAGACTCTCTCCACTATACCGAACATCAACACCACCATGGCAGAAGTCAAGTTTTCTCATCGTGTTATTCGCAAAATCCTTAAAGAACTAGATACGCAAAAGGCATCAGGACCGGACGGAATACCTGCCATCGTGCTAAAGAACTGCGCCAACGAACTAACACCTGTTTTTTCCAGGCTTTTTTCTCTTTCTTACAGAAAAGGGATTTACCCATCCTCTTGGAAAGTCGCTCGAGTGCAACCTGTTCCAAAAAAAGGCAAGAAAACCACGCCCTCAAACTATCGCCCGATTGCCTTGCTTCCAATAATCTCCAAAGTCATGGAACGTGTAGTCAACCAGCAACTACTCAAGTACCTCGAGAGCAACAGAATAATCAGCGATAATCAATACGGCTTTCGCAAAGAGAGATCGACAGGAGATATATTGGCCTATGTCACTCATATATGGAGTAGGGCAATTGAAAACTACGGAGAGTCTCGAGCGATTGCGTTGGATATTTCAAAGGCATTCGACAGAGTTTGGCATGACGGACTGCTCAACAAACTGCCGTCCTTGGGACTGCCCGCCTCTCTCTGCAGCTGGCTGGCCAGTTTCCTTAAGAACCGATCCCTACATGTTGCAGTCGATGGACACATCTCGGACACATTTACCATCAACGCGGGCGTGCCTCAGGGCGCAATACTTTCACCAACTCTGTTCCTCATCTATATTAATGACCTGCTGATCGAAACGAATAATCCTGTTTACAGTTTTGCAGATGACAGTACCCTTGTCTCCCACTTTAGATCAGAAAAACCCTTACCAGCGACTGAGACTCATCACCGCAGACAGGAGCAGATTACAGCAATTAATCAAGACCTGGAGAAAGTTCAAACTTGGGGCGACCGAAATTTGGTCCAGTTCAATGCAGCGAAGACCCAAGCAGCAACGTTTACTAAGAGGGCCAATACAGCGGGCCCTGACATCATTATGGCAGGATCGACCATTCCTTCATCCTCGTCAATCGGGCTGCTGGGTGTCTCGGTCAACAGCAATATGTCATGGCATGACCATGTTGCTAACATCGCAAAATCAGCCTCCCAGAAGCTTGGTGCGCTATTTCGCAACAAAAAACTCTATACACCGCAGCAGTTGCTCTTGCTGTACAAAGCGCAAATAAGACCGTGCTTAGAATATTGCTCACATATCTGGGGTGCCGCACCAAAGCATACCCTAAAGCTGCTGGATTCCATTCAGAAGAGGGCTGTGCGTCTCGTCGGCGATCCGGAGTTGACCCGGAATCTGGATAGTCTGGAACATCGCAGACATGTGGCCGAGATGTCTCTGTTTTACAGATACTTTCACGGCAGATGTTCCCAGGATTTGGCCCACATAATCCCGCCCCTGGCAACTCCTGTCAGGCAGTCCCGACAGACGGCAGGAGCGCACCAGTTCGTCGTACAACTAGAAACACCTAGAACATCGCTTTACCAGAACTCCTTTGTCTGGCGCACTGCATCACTGTGGAACTCACTTCCAGGACATCTGTTTCCCACTAATTACAACCTACAAATATTCAAGAACCGTGTCAATCAACATCTTCGCACACACACCGCTCGTCGAGCGCCATAGGATCTACCTTTAGTGTGTGTGCCACTGCCATAAAAAAAAAAATTAAGAATAAAAAATGCCACGTTTGGGATGACATGTCAATAAAAGTTTATGAAATTCTGCCTGACTCAG
>MU187899.1:0-21966 GCA_016904865.1 Pissodes strobi | reverse complement strand
GATTTTGACACAAATAGTATCAGTTAAGCAAAAACTTACTTTACTCTATCGTTGGGACACCCTGTACAGCGTATGTAACATTTTAGTTAACATATGGAAAACTTCTTTGTTATCAATTTTGGCAACAAGAAATATTTCCTCATAAACAGTTTTGCTTGAAAAAAAAACTTGATTCACCCAGAAGAGAATCAGTTTTTATTTATATACGGGGTAGGCAGAAATTACAAAAACGTTAGTTTTACCTAAGATAAACTACCTCTAATTTTAATCTTTATGAAAAATGATATTTGAAAAAGTTGCTTAGAATCACATATTTAGATGGCATACCTAGATAGTTTTATAAACATGAAATAAATACCTACGGAAGTCAAGGAGTATTCTAAAGATTTTCCTAAGAATTGAAAAATTCACTCCACTTCAGCAATGGACTTTTACTATACTAAGAAAGAAATAATTAACAAAATAATACTAATGGTAATCGAAAACATTCACATTAAAAAATTCAATAATAAACAAGGTAAAATATAATAAATACAATCAAATTCTTAATTAATTCATAAAAGGCACACCAAATTCATTACGCTATGCTTCTGCAGAACCTCCATTATTTGTTTATGCGTTTTACAAGGTTTTTTGGATTTTTTTTTCACTGCATCGATAATTTCGACTAATTCTAACTTATAGCAAGCTTGTAGAATTCTTAGCGCATTAGCGTTAGGCTGTCTTTGTACACCATTTCCTTTATTCTTCCCCACAGGTAGTAGTCTACGGGCGGGAGGTCAGTTTTGGGAAATTTCGGTTTTACCATTACCTTACGTTCATTGAGAACTAACAAGGTGCTCCATCTAATTGGAAAATTGATTCTTGACTCATCATCAGTGGTAATTCGTAAAGCTGAATTCTTGCAAAAAAAATTAAAATCGAGCACCATTTAAAAATTCGTCAGAAAAAACTGGTCCTAAAATCGTATTCATTAAAATCCCACACCACACTTTGACACTTTCTTAATATTCTACCACCCAATGAGGACTCTCTGTACTCCAGTAACGAGAATTTTGTGATTTGTTGTAAATTTAGCTTCGTCTGAAATGAGAACGTTGTATCCAAAATACTGTTATCCTCGAAAAATGCCAATATCCAGTGACAGAGTTGATCCTAGAAATGTCAACAGTTCTTTTCTTTACAGATTTTTTAGCTTCGTAAGGGTCATTAAACTAGCACTTGTGCTGTTTACATCCTGGAGTCAGAGCCGAAGAGGCTCAATTATAAAGGAAATATTAGTGGAGTAAGGTATCCAGTGACAAGAATAAAATCTAATATCGAAGGGACGTGGGAGTAAAGCATGAATAAATTTCGGCTTAAAGAGTTTATACTTATGTTTTTTTAATAACTTTCTAGTAAACATTATTTTCAAGTTTAACCCATATTTGCTCGAATTATTTTTTTTAATAAGAACGTTAAAATATCTTAACAGGTACCTCAAATAAATATAAAAAACATAATTTATCATTTTTAGAACATTCTTTACTTTAGTTTTTCAAAAAATTGTGTTCCAATATTGGAACACTGCACTGGGCCTACTAACAGGACTATTTTTTTTATATTAGGATATAATGGTAAAACAAACTTAATTTATTTAAAATGAAATGATTTAAAACATGCAACATGTAAATTAACATTGAATTTTTCACATTTCATTGTTGCCTTTTTTTTTCAAAGGGCACATCGATTTTGTTTTTCAGCAGAAACTATCCAGCGGTCCACTTGTCAAATCTTACATTTTCTAAAACACGACTTCCAATTTCTTTTGGAGTTTTGGGTTGCCCTCCGCCTATAATGGGATTTCCATATTACTACAAATAAGCCTGCACCACATATCGACGAACAGCTAGATAGTCCATAACAGGTGAATCCTTATTTTGCCGGTACACTTGCCAAGCATTATGGATGCTTGCGTCAATAGCAAACGCAAAATTTGCCCACCACCACTTCTTAGATCTGATAGCTATTCGGTAGCGATCGATGCTTTCATCCATCCTATCTACTCCGCCCATGTATTTATTATATCTCGATATTACAAATGGTTGTTTCACAGGTAATTTATTTTTTTCCTTAGAGATCCATCTATTTACTTATTGAATAGGTGTCACAGGAACTAACTGTTAAAACTACCCTATTATCGTTCCACGCTGTAACAGTTACTTGGCTGTCTCTGTCTGTACAGAAATCATAAGAGCATCTTTCTTGTTTCTCTAATAACTTTGAGGGAACTATTGGACATTTCTCTGTTCTGTTTGGCATTATCGTACCTGTATATCCATATCCAAGTTCCTGAAGTCGATGTACTAGCTTTATGGAAGAAAAATACCGATCGGCAGAGATTTTGAAGTATATGTTTTTGGGTAGTTTTGAAAGCAAGAACATTACAACTGATCCTCCAACACCCAAATCCATATTTGCTCGTCCTCCTTGTTTTCCCTGATAAGGCTCGAACTGCATCAAATAGGCCAACGGTTCACACAAGCACCACATTTTGTAGTCGTACCTTATCGGCTTTCCTATGATGAATTGTTTGGCTGAGTGTCTTCCAAAATAAGGGACCATGCTTTCATCAATAATAAGATGTTGTTTAAATGAGGAATTTTCCATAAATCGTTAATTTAGCATAGCAAATAGGAGTCGTAATTTAGCAAATTTATCATTAGATGTTAGGTTACTGTAATCCGCACAATGTGCATACCTTTTTATTTCCTCAAATCTGTTATGTCTCATTGCATTGCTTACTGTGGGATTATAAGTTTCAGTGTCAGTTCCTTACATCATCCTCCATCTTGGAACGTCAAGGTAACCACTAAACATAAGAATAGCAATAAAATATTTCAAATCAGAAACTGAAATATCGAATGAAAAATTAACCTTGGACTTGGCACATGAAACAAACATTTGTCTTAAAAACTCACACACCTCATTATTAAAAAAAAGTTCAAAATATTCAACAGGGTCTGCACAAACAATATTTTTTGATAAGTTGGGGGACGTGTTAACAGGGAAAGGCCGATTTTTATATACTGCACTGTTTGTGTAAAGGATCTTATAATACTCTTCATCCACTCTCATAATACCTCGATTAGAATAAATAGTAGCTGTAGCTTGAGAGCGCAATTGTGGTCCACTAAGGTGATTGACGTTTTTGTCTTCCTCTTCGTCACCGCTGTCCTTATCACTTCTTGAATCGTCATCATTGGGAGGGGTAATATATACATCAGCTCTATTCAAGTCAGTCCAGAAATAAAGATAAGCAAACACCAATTAAATATGACTTACGTGCTTGATGCCATTTTTTAAACTGAAAACATGATTTACACTGACTCGATACACACTCTACCACACTCGATAAGTAACTGATGCCGGCGGCGAATGTAAGCGACACATGTTACTATGCATCCTGAAAACACTTGCCCGCCGCTCGAAATACCCATTTTGACTTATATCGCGGAAATACTGATATTCCAATTATGAAACAGTGGGCAATAATGGGTTAAATCACGGCATATTTGGACTAAACTTGCCAGGATATGTTCTTGAACGTGAAATAAGACTTGCAACTCATCTTCGTATTCATCATTTTCATTAGGATTATTACTATTAGCTGTTCCATTGTGTTTAAAAAAGATTGAACAAGCTTTAAAGTCTTTAAAAGCTTTAGCGGCAGTAACGTAACTAACTGGTTCCCGTTCAGCATGATTGGCGTTTAATATACTCGCTACCTCTCTAAATGTCATGTAGTGGTAACCAACAACGAAATGCGTTTAAATAATGAAGAAAAAAAGGGAAGTCGTATTCCCTTTTTTCTTCATTATTTAAACGCATTTCGTTTGCCTTTGACAATCTTTTAAACTGACAGTATTAATCAAATCACCAGTTACCATGACACATTACCTCTACCTATTCACTATAGGAAAGGTTAAAAACGCAATCAACATAATATGCTTTTCTCATTAAAAAATTATGTCGATAGCAACATGCTATTGTAATAGTAGCGACTTTTTCCGAGCGTAGATTTATGGGATTTTGAAATATTCCAAATCTTGTATACCAAATGCATCCTCCACTACCGTTCGAGCTTTAAAGGGTCGGTGGTTAAAAATGGGATCAAACAGTTTTGCCTGTCCACGATTATATGGTTTTAGGAAATTGTTACCCATTTGAAAAGCGTCATCTCCAAAAAAAAAAAAAACGTAAGGGTATTTTGTATTTGTATGTGGTACGTTCTGGAATGACCAACAAATTATTTTAGAACAACTCCCAAAATTCCGTACTGCCGTTTGTTTCGCAGTCTGAAATCATAAATTCGTAATTAGCATTGACTATAGCCATCAGCACTATACTAAGGTTTCCTTTGTAATTGAGGTATCGAGAACCGGAGCTTGCTAGTTTAACAATATTAATGGGTTTTCATCATCAGCGATAACCTGCCATTTTTCCAAAATTTAATCCAACTTCTTTCCATTCGTCTTGTGTGCATGGAAGCTATAAAAGAAATATATTATTTATTTCAAGTTGCATCTGAGGCCAAAACACTTAGTAACGTACCATATAATAAACAGTAATTAACACTCGGATGAAAATCCCTTTCGGAGGACCAAAAAGTTGAAGAGGAAAGTCAGGAAAATCGGACTGGTGAAGTCTGAGTCAACAAAGTTTTTGAACCTCAGTTAAAGCTACTTGGTGAAAAGGCAATAAATGACATTTTTATCATAGTGGCTAAAACAACTATTGACCACTATCGACTACCAGTCGGACAACATCATCCACTGAGTGTGGAAAAGTTTAGACTACAAATTAAGTGTCAACACCATTGCAGTCACCACCCACCCAACAAGAACATCAAGAATATCTAGTGCCGCGAAGAGAAGGTACTGCTCATCAAGGTTTTTGTCAGAGGAGCAGTTAATACAAGAAATATGTAGGATAAAAACTAGGAAAACATGTAAAATTATGTAATATAAATTTACTTACTTTGATGTAATCATTTAAAACTTGAATTAGGACATCACAAGTCTTCATAACTATTTCACTAATTGTTGGAGAAGTTGTTGCAGAAAATTGTAAGTCTTCAAGGATCTAAGTGTTACAGCCAATATGTTAGCTGATGGTATTGCCTCCCGCACTCGTGTTTTATTTGGTAATGACTAATCAAATCTAGCAACTGATCATATATTTCGTTATTCATCCAAAAGTAATTTTTATAAACATTTGGATCATGTTTGTAAATGTATGAACTATTTTATTTTTGATATCCAATTTTGTATCCACCGTCTTAATTTTTTTACCTAACTGTGCCTATAAATGTAATATGAATTATATACTTCTCAATAAATTTCGAAGAGATCCACTTTTAAGGCCACCACAGACGTCGTTCTTTTTAGGCAGGATTACCCGACGTGCAAAACTGTTCGGGAAATCCGGTCGGTGTGTGGCTGAAAACCGTCGTGATTGCCAGCGTTCCAAATAATCTGTTTTGAGTTGATTTTTCCCGACGGTTTTGAACGTGATCGTGCAAGTCCCATGTGTGGTGGGTCACGACGAAGATTTTGACAATTTTTCTGTGTTGTACTTATTTAGGGCATATAAAAAGGCTGATTTCAGGCAATGCAGTAAACAATTTATGACTGAATTTATAGAAATGTACAGAAACTTTCGATGTCTCTGAAAAGTTAAATCTAGCGAATATACCGACAAAGATAAAAAGAATAAAGCGTATGAAGAGATGTTAACGAATATAAAGGGAATTGATTCAGCTGTAACAATAGACATGGTAAAAAAGAGAATTGACTCGATTCGAAGGTCATTTATTCATCCAACAAAATAACGTGTGAGAATTGTTTCATTTATAGAAACCATTCCTTTGCCCATTTAGAACGTTTTCTCTTAGCATATTTAGCTTTTATTGCTAAGCCGCCGCTAACGCCGTTGTCGTATCATAATCATGACAATACTGAAGGAAAGAAGAATTAAATACCGAACAGTGTGTAGGCGTCACAAGATTCGTGATTCCCAAACAGTTTTGGACGTTGCCGTCGGGTAATCCTGCCGAAAAAGAACGTCTGTAGGGGACGTAGACGATTTGATACGAAATCAGCTGCTTTTCATTAGCACATATCAATCCTACAGTTATACTGTAGGTTAGAGAAGAGACTTAGAATTTGGTCTACATTAACAAATAAATCACGAAATGTTGGATTGATATAGTTTTATCAATTAACTGAAAACTATTAGGAGTTTTATTTTTAACAAAATTATCTGGGAAATGAGCCTTTAATTCCAAAAATTACACTTCAAAATTCCGAATTTAACCAAATTATATATGACAATAGCGGCGATAACTTATTTAGACGGATATTGTGATTATGCAGCTTTAAAATGTCAAAGTGTGACCAATGTAAGTAGAAACTAGTATATGAAATAACACCTCTACAGAACGACTAAGCGCTGACAAAATTTTAGGTGGTGACGTACTTTATTTGGGCCTTTGCTATTTGTAGCGAAGATGTAGGAGGGGGGCTTTCGGGTGGAAGCGTAATCGCGATCGAGACGGAAGCGGTTTCAACGCTGCCAGACTACTACGATAGCAGCGAATATTAGAGTGGCAGTATATAAAGAATGTATCTCTTACAGTACAATTACAAGAGTTCTTTCCTCTTTCAATAATGTTCGTAATTTATTTATTAAATTATCTAATAGTAAATAAGTACCTACGATTTAAATTTCGTGCATTATTACTAACCATCTCTCCAAATACATACATACGTACGTATGTATTAGGTATATTATTCATATTATGTACCTGTACCTATAAAATATACAGAGACACCTTGCCTTTACATACATATTTAAAATCATACCTATACTTGCAGAATAATTGGCCGATCTCAATAATCCCATATCAGCAAGACAAACAAAACAAATGATTACTTTGTGAAATTAATGGCTGCGCTAATCGGACATTAGTGTTGTTTATTGCATTTTTGGGTATTCGGAACTATTTAAGGGCGCTTTAGACGATGCCTTTTTTCATGCATCTTGATGCATGCGTCGTAGCGTAACTATGACGCATACGTCTCTGCATGCGCTCTTTAAAGCGCACCAATCATTTGCGTCAAAAGGCAAAGAAACGCAGCGTTTCCCGAGACTTTTGGGAATTTGTTTGCGTTATCTTTTGCCTCTTCGCATTTTTAAGTCAAAATGGAATGGAACAATGATAGAACTATCGAGTTTACAGACTCCTATAGAAATTTCACTTATTTGTGGCGATGTGAGGACCCTAATTACAAAAATCGGATTATACTTAATGATGGTGTTCAGAAATTATGTACAGGGTGATCCCCTATAATGTCCCCCCCTTTAACTTTTTTATTTTAAGTGTCCCAAAAAATTTGAAAATATGGTTATGTAGGTACTGAAAAATACTCTTTTTCTGCGTATCAAAAATATTGGAAAAATGATCAGTATTACAGGGAAAAACAAGAGGTTACTTTTTTTTCAATGGAACACCCTATATATGAATTTATTTTTCGATTCCTCTTAAAATTCTAAGCATATTTTATGTATGATGTTATACCCCTAAGTTTCACAAAATCGGTACTTTGGATACTTTTCACCTTGGTAGCAAGAAGATCATTAGAAATGGAGTAAAATGAATTTGACGTTCCTATCTTAACTTTTCAAGAGCTACCTGATGGTACTAACTGGCAGGCGGTACCATGGGTACCAAATTTGGTACCTCGGTAGGTACCATCAGTTCAGCAGCAGCATCGTAGCGCACCAATTGTTTGTGTCAAAAGTCAAAGAGATGCAGATTCCCAAGACTTTTGGGAATTCATTTACGTTATCTTTTGCCTCTTCCCATTTTTTACGTCAAAATGGAATGGAACAATGATAGAACTATCGAGTTTATCGACTCCTATAGAAATTTCACTTGCTTGTGGCGATGTGAAGACCTTAATTACACAATCCGGATTATACGCAATGATGCTGTTCAGGAATTATGTACAAAATACAGTATAACATCAAAGCAAGTCTTGAACAAAATTAAGAGCTTGAGGTCATACTTCCATAAACAACATACAAAAGTTACTAAGAAGAAAAGTGGAACTGCAACCTCTGAAACATACAAAAGCAGTTCGCTATACTTCCACGTTATTTATTTTGCCACGCTACGCAGCGGCAGAGAAACTAAGGCCACTATGACTGAGGTTTCAGAATATGACATTCAAGAGAACACTATCGAGAATGAGGGAACTAGCGAAATAGAAGTAAGTTGTCTATATAGCTCCAAATGTATTTTTGCTCCGGTATTTACATTTTTTATCGTCGCCAAAACAGAGTTTTATCCACACAGAATATTTGCACTCGACGCGCGTTTCGCTAACCTTGTTAGCATCATCAGGAGATGATTAAAACTAAAATTGAAATCTACCGAACTCCCTTTTGTACTATCGTTTGCTTAATCAAGCGGAACTAAAGAAAAATATCGATCATGGTAAGTATAACTTAAATATAGAGATAGTGTTGTGAAATATAAATATATTACCATAAAATGTTGTTTCAGATTATTTTATATTATTATTAGCATTGTAGAACGTAGGTAAAAACATACAATACACATTAGTTGTATAGGAAACAATTCCATGAATAGGATGACGTCACAGCTGAGCACGGAGGCCTTAACTTATAGAGGGTATTAGCTACTAACTGTCCTTAGCCCTGCGTTACCGTTACCCGTGGCCATTAAAATAACACCATTGCTCGCAGGTGAGCGTTGTGATGCCGTATCGCCATATTCACTTGAAAAAAATACCTTTCGATGAAAATAGATATGTACAGTTACTAAGACAACATTTTAATTAGTAAACGAAAATTGACAAAGATTTGACAAAGTTTAATTAGCAATAATTAACATGATTTTTTCTAAGCGAGAGCCGAGCGTAGGAAAATTTTTAGACCATTCAAACTTTTAAAGTTTAAAACTATAACAAAAAAAGCATGAATTTAAATCTTACATACCACAAACATGAACGTACTTAGTCGAAGTCTGATTTTACACCTTCAGCGCAATAAGTAATAGAATGTTATTTACAAATTGCCTTTAGGAACTTGACTCATTTCGAACTGGTTTTGCGTTTTTCTTCCTTGTGCAGTAAGAACATTTCGGTCTAGTTCCAGGGGTCTCCGGGCTCCGGTTCTACAACATCTGATAACATTCTGTTAAAAGTAGGTTCAAATTTCAAATATTGTTTAATTTACAAGATTAGAAGAAGCGGCAATGTTAGTGTTACATGTCGCATCATGAACGGTTTTACAAGCTCTTCTGCCCATCCTTTTAGATATAAACACCTTGGCTCCATTGCGTCCATCCGGTTAGATCTAAATATGACATAAGGGTTTATTTCAGCTATATTGAGCACTGAAAAAATACTGTCACAGGCCACGTGCAAGTGATTCTCGATACCGAATAAATACTTTTTTATTACGCATGCATCATAATCAACGATTATCGCACGCTGCAGCGTGCTTAAAATGATGTTTATGATGCGCCTACCTTTTTAAAGGTTGCTATAGAAACATTTGATCATGTCAAATGTGACAGATTAATATATTCGTCAATATATCCCTTAAGTTTAATATTTAAAATATTTTTGAGATTATGATGCATTCGTAATAAAAAATAGCGTATGATATACGTGTATAAGAGGCCTTTAAAGCCCTTGCGACTTACAAAACACTCCGCTGCGCGTCGTGTTTTGAAATATGTCGCGCGTGCTTTAAAGGCCCTCTTATACACTTATATCATAATATACTATTTTATTACGCATGCATCATAATCAACGATTATCGCACGCTGAAGCGTGCTTAAAATGATGTTTATGATATGCCCAGAGATAAAATAAAAGAGAGAGATTGCCGAATCAATGATATTTTTTTAAGACAGTTTTCATTAGCGACGACAGTATCATCGGGATGAATTACATATGGGTTGATCGGTATTGCAGATAATTGTTTTGTGTTTATTGTTCGGTAATGTAAATTATTTCATTACCGACTGTATGGCGGCATATTCAAAATTATTGTTTTATTTAAGCCGTGATCCGAAATGATTGAATTTGCCATTTTTAATGTATTTTCATTCCGAAATATTTTTCTTGGCGGACTTTGCCCGTAAAATCTGCCAAAAATGATGCGTCGGAATGAAAATTCAGTAAAAATTGCAAATTCAATATTTCAGAATACGGTTTTATTAAAATCGCATATAATTTTTCTGTTGTTGTCAATGTTCGATTATGTTTTGCTCTTCAAGAAAAATGAAGGTGTTTCTGTTATTTGAAACACAACTTTTAGAGCTTGCATCAGAACGTAGAGATAAAAAGTACCTAAAAATTAAATTTAAAACAAAGTTTTATATTATAAAATAGGGAAGTTTATTAATATTAAATAAAACACATTTGATTATAATAGACATATATAATTTTTATTTTAATCTAAACTTCAAAAACCGAAAAGAAAGTGAAATGTGGGTTCTCAGGAGGATTAGCCCTTAGAACAGTTTCTATAAACAAGGATTACATGTACTTGTGGATGGAGAAGGTTGGCTTATATGGGGGACATTGTGGAAAGTGTGAGGAGGTCTAATTAGAATATCACTGATAATTTTGATTCGAGGCTTTAAAAAGGGTACCGCAAATCTAGTTAATCTCCTTTGTCACGAATCTGCAAAGTTTTTATCTTCAAAATGGTCTCCACACAAATAGATTCTAGTCGACTTATCATTTAAATTCATAATCTGAAGCCATTCTTCGCGTTTTTTCGAAGTATTTTCAGGAATAATAAAAAAATGTTTATATGTACAGGGTGCCCCAAATTCGAGCCTCATCATTGGGATCTCGGAAACTAGAAGAGATACGAGTTCGGTTAAATAGAGGCAAAGTTGCGCAATTTGATGCTGATTAAAATGCCACCTTAAAAGTTAAGAAAATCCGAATACTTCCGAAGATATTTAGAAAAAACCGAATATTCGCGATTTCATTTTTATTTTTTTATGACTCTATTTGAATAGATATAGCAAAATAAATTTCATATTCTTATTGCTACTGTTTTTGTTCTACAAGATGGTGTTATCAGATTTTCAAACCGACGTTTCGTCTTTGAGCTGCCATCATCAACTTTGGTTTTTTAAATTCGGGCCTGGATTATTTATTACGGATTTTAAGAGCATCTAAAGTCCCAAAGCCAATGATGTACCGCACTTATTCGAAAAATTCATATTAATGGCATTTTCCATAAGACCCCATGTGTTAGAGAGAGACAGAAAACATATTTTTGGTAAGATTTTACCAGGAAATCGTTAAAATGATTTTTTCGAATAAGTGCGATACATCATTGGTTTTGGGACATTAGAAGCTCTAAAAGCCAGTAATAAAAAATCCAGGGCCGTATTTAAAAAAATAAAATGTATTATGGCAAAGACGAAACGTCGGTTTGAAAATCTGATAACACCATCTTGTAGAACAGAAAAAGTAGCAATGAGAATATGAAATTTATTTTGTAATATCTATTCAAATAGAGTCATAAAAAAATAAAAATGAAATCGCGAATATTCGTTTTTTTTCTAAATATCTTCGGAAGTATTCGGATTTTTTTAACTTTTAAGGTGGCATTTTAATCAGCATCAAATTGCGCAACTTTGCCTCAATTTAATCGACCTCGTATCTCTTCTAGTTTCCGAGATCCCAATGATGAGGCTCGAATTTGGGACACCCTGTACATCCATTAGCCAGGAGTGAAAAATACCTACTTGTTATCACAAGCAGAACACTGATAACGAAAAATTTACATTTTTTTAAGCTAGTCTCTGACCACACAATTACTATATTTAAAATTATTACCTATTATTATTCTGTACATGGATTATGGCAAAAAAGATTTCCAGAAATTAGAAAAATAATCTATGCTATACTATACTTATTATGTTACATAATATATAGGGCTCTAGAGATGGTCGAGGTTTCCTTATATTACGAAATATTTCGGACTTTTGTTAATTTTCCCACTGCATATCAATCTCTTCAACTTTAGTCTGAAAGTATGCGCCTCCATTATTTCTATTGGAAGCCTAACAGGAAATTAGGACTAAATGTTTTGCATCAATCAGTGTGGATCCAACTTATGACAGTAGGGTTTGGACTTCAACATCAGTAGGAATACGAATTGGCCAGAGTCAGACTTTGTTCAACACTTAACTAAAAAGAAAACAACATTAAATAGACGGTCGGCAAGGCCGCACAACCTTTCACCTTGATTCTGCCACAAAACTAAAAAAAATGGAACATAGTTCCGCCACAGAACTAGGAAAAATTGGAAAGTTAAAGTTTCCACTAGTAAAGCGGCTTTATCTTATTTTTCCTAGGAAAAATAAACAAATGCATATTATCTCCCTTACTAATTGGTAAATAAGTACAGAGTTTGAATAAAATCGTTAAGATTTTCTTCATTTTTGTTCCAAGAGTATATAGTGGCCTCTACCGATTTTTCGCAGAAAAATGGCGCAGTACATGCTTAGTCTTACTAAATGGTAAACATGCCTGTAGAAAATTTAAAGAAAATCGTTAGAGCCGATTTGAGAAAATCAATTTTTTTCTTCATATAAACTACTTACCTTTAATTTTGAGGTTAGGAAAAGAAACTGAAAAAAAGTTCTGGAGATATTCACCTGAAACTCCCAAATACCGATTTTGGTCGAAATCGACTTAACGGTTTTGGAGACAAGTTGTGTGACAGACAGACATACACACAAACACACATTTTTTTGGTAATTGTTTACTACTATATCCCTCCCCCCCTAACACCCAATTTTGACTAAATTTACTCCTAAGTTAGTACTTATCTAAATAGATATTTTTGATTAACATTATTTTGCTTAAATGAATTATAATTAAAAATATATATACAAGGTGATTCACGAAAATGGTATGTTAAGAAGTATCTGGGGAATGAGTTTTCCGCTTTTCTTTAGTATATGGCCATACCAGTTTGACAAGTTCTGGTTCCACTTTTTGAAATATGTACCAGAACCTGAGACTTTTAGCTACTTGAAAATCAAGAATGTTAGTCAAGTGTGATAACATTGCAACTAAATTTTCATAATTAACGTAAAATTAGGAAAGTGTTCGCGTAATAATATATTTCTAAACAGCCAGAGACTTTTTTTTTCAATATTTGGCGCCAAAAGTGCTTTGCGCAATATGTAACGTGTCACAAAATACTTGTAATACTATCTAGTACACGTCACACAAAAAAATTGCAAAATTCGAAAAGTGCGCAAAGTAAAAATTTACCGATCATTTTTCATAATAGGTATTACTATGCATTAGTAACTTTTGGTAAGTTTGGTTTTTGCGCCAAATAATTTCAATTGAAACTGGTTATTTAGACCCTACATTAACCATTTTGTACAAAATTATGTCAATATTAGGTGTCGGGGATATACTAAATATTTTAGAGGTACTTAGAAGTAATTATTTAATAAATCTCCAACATATTTTATATAAATTTATTGTTTTTTAAATTTATAATTCATTTGCGCCAAATAATTTTAACTGAAATTATCTATTCAGACTCTAATTAAATCATATTGTGCAAAATTAATTCTAAGTTAGAATGTTGGGGATATACGAAACTGTTTTTTTTCCAAAATTTTATGTTTTTCCGAATCTAAGTAAAAACAAATTCTCGACAACGCCACTTTTACAAAAATTTGCTACTCACTGTATAATTTGAAACAAACATCCTCTAAGCGGCAACTATCAGCTAAGTATAGCATAGAAATGCAATATTATTTGCTTGATCTTCAAAATATTCAGTTAATACAAAGGCATAAGAAATGTACCGCGGTAGCGGAAATATATCGTATTCGATTATTTCTAAGGCCATATTCCAGTTACAATAGATATTTTGATCTACATTCTCTCTGAACAATAAAAAGCAAAAAGTTTCCCGCGGAAAAAATCAACGAATTTTCTGCAAGCCTATTCTATATGAACTACGAACTATAGAATTTCAGAGACATTATACTTACGCTTTAATTGTTTCAACTATACTTAAAAATAAACCAAACTATTGAAGCAAATATTAACAAGCACCAAGTATTCCGTTGTTAACAAATTAAATAATTTAAAATTTTATCACTTTTGATCGAGATTCAAATTCATATCAAATGTCACGGTGACTTACAGGTGGGTAAGCTGTTGAAAATTTTAGTTTCAAGGATTCCCACCAAACGCCATACTCCTCGGGAATGCGCAATGAATAAGCGGTCTTAAAAACTTCCGTATCTTTCGGCAATCTCCCTTTAGATATTTATTTATCTCTGGATGTGCCTACTTTTTTAAAGGTTGCTATAGAAACACTTGATCATGTCGAATGTGGCAGATTAATAGATTCGTCAATATATCCCTTAAGTTTAATATTTAAAACATTTTTGAGAATATAATGCATTCGTAATAAAAAATAGCGTATGATATACGTGTATAAGAGGCTTTTAAAGCCCTTGCGACTTACAAAACACTCCGCTGCGAGTCGTGTTTTGAAATATGTCGCGCGTGCTTTAAAGGCCCTCTTATACACTTATATCATAATATACTATTAAACTGATCTACCGTATCAACTCCTGATTTATTTCTGTTATAATCAATTATAACTTCTGATTTAAATGCATCGCCTGATTCCGGATCAATAGTATCGTTTTCATGCTATTTAGATAGCAGCAGTGGCGGTCATATCACCGGGCAGTTCGGTGCGCCGCCCTGGGGCCCAAGGTTCAGAAGGGCCCCACGATGCCTCGGATTATAAAGTATTTTTGTATCCAAGTAAGTAAAATGGTAAAAACATCAAAAATGCAAACCAAAAATAATGAAATAATAATTAATCTACATTCAATAAAGTCACAATATAGATACCTTTACGTATCTACTAATGAAATATATCGACCATACCGCCCATGCCTAATATTCGTTGAGAGCCTAAAAGCGTGAAATTTGGCAACTCCCAGACCCATCCACCGAACCACAGTTTATACCGTACCCGAATTACGGTATAAACTGTGACCGAACCACAGTTTATACCGTCAACAACGGTATAAACTGTGACCGAACTCATCGAACATTAACTACTGTGATTCCCACTATTCCCAGTAGGCCGCATTTTCATTTACTTTAGAGCAAATTATCAAATACTTGATACTTGAATAGTTTGCATGATTAAATAATATTAGTAAGTGGAGTGCTAATACTGTAGCTGCTTCAGGCAGAAGAAAAAAAAAGATAACGTAAGTACCTACTTGTTAAGAATATTTATATTTTTACATATTGTTTTATCTTTTGTCTCAGCCTAAAGACTCTAACGAATTGTATTTCTAAGAAAATCAATTGAATGTATCTATATTTCTCAATTACTTACTAATTACTTTACTTTGATAAATACGATATTAGAATTATATAGTGGATGGTATACAATAATGGCGTAGTTTAAAACAGTGAAATCGTTGGCCCTCCCCCCGCGGCAAATATTGTGGGGGCCCTCTTTTCACAAAATTGACTAAGACTAAGAGCCTAATAATAATAAACTATTTTTGTTATGAAGTACACTAGTTTTTTGTTTAAAATATAGTCGGCTATCTTTGAAGCCCCCCGTCGTTCAAGGGCTCTCTCGTCATGCGTGCTCCACGAACTTGTCAACTATACGCCACTGGCCACTGGTGTGAGTGATATAGCATGCTTTATAGTTTAACCTTTAACCTGGTCCAGTGTGATGCATCGGCATATAGGAAATCCCAAGCGAATTCTAAATTTACTCTCCAAATATTTGTTAATTGTTGACTTTAGAGCATAATTAGACTTTTTAAAGGTCTCTGTATGGTAAATACTTTAGGTTAAATGACTTTGGTAAATACACATGCCGAATTTGAACCATTTTTTACAAAACAATCTTAATTTATTTGAATAAAATTGCATTAAAATTGGACATGCAACACTGCAAATACCAGACACCACCACCAGCAAAATGCCAACTTAGTTTAACTAGTATCAGTGCCTTTTCACACATGCCGGATAAGATCATCCGGCATCGGATATTCGATCGCGAGGTACCTACGTAACATTAAATGAAATCTTTCACACGTTTGTCGGACAGTCGGAGAGGTGCGTAAATTAGAAATAACCGGATATCCGACGTCGCATGTCCGATGTCGGACTCGTGTGAAACGGGGCTAATAGCAAATCATAGTTTGACTTATGCAGATCTGCCCTCATAAGAAAAAAGGCGGCAAGTGAATTTTTGGACATTTTCTGTTTTTGGTATTTTTGGGTTCTCCCGGATGTCCTCTATTTAAAAAAAATATATTTTGAAGCCAGAAAAATATTTTTTTGTTCAAAAATTTAAAATTAAGTTAGCAGTAAGTGTGCTACGTAATCCCTTTTCTAAATTAAAAGGCGGTATTCGACAAAATCTAAATAAAAAGGCGGCATTTCGTTAGTTACTTCTTTTTTCTTAGAAATTGTTTAAAATGTATGCATAAGTATCACAGCTAAAAGGCGGCAATTGAACATTACTAAGAAAAGAAGCGGCAACGCTTAGTTTGCTCCCACTTTTATTTATTTGAACAGCCAGAACGTCATAAAAATGTAAGTTAAAAAGCCGGATCCTCATATCATGCCGCATCAAATTTTAATGATTTATATTTAGCTAGTATATTGTTTTTTACTGATTTTATTACATGTACCTATAATGTAGCTTAATTTTAGATTAATTATTAGAAACTTAAGTCACCAAGACTAATAATTTTAAAATTTTATTGTTTTATATTTAGGGGTCTAAAGTGTATAAGTGTATACATTTACCCATTACATCAAATAAAAAAATCCTTTTTTGTAATACAACTCGTTTAGTCCTGTAAATATATTTTTCTATTACCGTGCGTAAAATACTAACTTTACGCACTCTCTAAGATTCGTAAAATAGGCATTTTTAATGTGCAGTGCGTAAAATAAGTTTATTTTACGCACTAGTAAAGTAGACCTGACATCTTTTTTGACATTAAGGCAGTTCGTAAAACACTAGTGCGTAAAATAATTTGTTTTACGCACTAGTATGTAAAGTAATTTAATAATATTTCTGTTTTTTCATATATTTTTCGGTAGTAGAAAAAATTTTGTATGCTACTCATGTGTAAAGTACCCTTTTTTATTCATGAGATTGTTCCCATTCATAAAAAAAGGTTCACTTTACACACTTGTTGCATAAATTACTATTTTGTATAATGTAAATCATATTAGTTTTAATAGAATAGCTGCATAGATACCCAACAGAAACAGTCTACGAAAACCACTCTTATAAATATTATACTAGCAAAACTATTAAAAACTTAAAAATATATATTTTATTAAGCTTTGTAATGAAAAAAAATTTACATTTTATTATAATGAATGTGCTTGTTTTACAATTAAAAAAAGTTTTTCTTGCCATTAGAGACAATGGCGGCACTTCAGAGAAGTCGAACTTAAAAGGCGGTAAGTGAGCTGATTTTTGTTAGTTGCCGTCTTTTTACTTACAAATACGCAAGTATCACTGATAAAGTTAGTGGTAAGAAGGCAGTAATAAACATATTTCTTAAAAAAACTCAGTAAATATCGGGATTGCTCTTTGAATAAACATATTCTTATTTATTCTACCAACGAAAAACCAAAAATTCGCATAAATTATTACCAAATCTGTTAAATAAGTGAAAACATGTTTTGACGTTTTTCTCGAAACCATACTTTTCAGACTTGCCGCCTTTTAATTTAGGACGGCAGAGATGTTTGTAGTATTACTTGTTCAATTTTAATGAAAAAGTAGCTGCAATTTTATTTAAATCAGTTAAGATTGGCTCGTCCAAAAATTGGTCAAATTCGGCATGTGTATTTACATAAACTTTTAAACAGATTTGCAAGAACTATTGCTTTGGTTAGAGTCTTTGCTAATGCCAAAGTCAGAAATAGTATATTTCCTTACCAGTCCGGAAACTAGGTATTTCCGGTGCGTGCACGACAGTCGCGTCGGAAGTCATACAAGCACAGGAAAAGCTGTTTCTGGACGTGTAATGAACGATATTTTTCATAATATCTCCCTGAAATCAAGACATAAACATAAAATTATTATAATGTTACGTATTCAAAATCATGTCATAATACATTTTGTATTCAAATGAAAGCAAACGTCAAACTTGCAAGACAAGCAAGACAGGTATTTATCTAATATTCATCAAGCGTTGCTATGGAAATGTGTTTGTATGCTTTGTTGTAATTGAATAGGCAGCTAATTTTGAAGTATTTGTGACAAGTACTTAATGCCAGAATAAATAAAATAATTTTACTTAAAATTAGACTATTGACGCTAAAATATACTAGATTAATCTTGTAGACTGCATCGTTGTATAATTTTCACCCAATTTATTATACTTTATGCTTATTCTGTGACTAAATAACTGCAAATTTAGCATTTAAAATCAGGGAGCGGGAAAACTTTTCCCGCTCCCTAATTAGAGACCGGGAAAATTTGTCCCGTGCCCAGACCGAAAAGACTTACTTTCTTTGCTCTACAGAGACGTCGAAAATGATAGTTTTCAGAGAGGTATTATGAAAAAGATTATTCGAGATTTTAGTTTGATATTAGTTTTTATATTTTGTTTAAAGTGTTTCTATTTTATTACTTTTTATGTGATACGAAAAATAACAGTCTAGATATTAGTAATACAATATCGCTGCGAAGTTAGATTTAACAGATCTAATAGATAATTTTGCCAATACCAGTTTATTATTTTGTTTTAAGTGTTTTTATTTTCTGGCTTTTTATGTGATACACAAAATACCAATCTACAATTTTTGGTATTAACTAGCTTTCATCCTAAATAAAAATGTATTTTATTTCCTTACTTTTCATGGGATACGAAAAAATATTAGTTCTTTATTAGTTTTCATCCTGAATAAAAAATATTGTTATATTCTTACTTTTTATGTAATACTCATATATCATCTATAACCTATGAGAAATGCCTTAACTTAGTTTTAAAATATACAAGGGGTAGGGGCCCATAAATATATTTTGCCCTGAGGTCCACGCGTCCCTAGGTCCGCCGCTGGATAGCAGCAAGACATCCTTATTTAACTTGGGCACATATGACACTGATAGATAATCTGTTCCAAAAGCAAACAATGCTGCTTCAGTAGAAACAAATATTGGTGGAATTTCGCGTTTGTTTCTGCATATTGTTCCAACCAACGTTAATCTTTTATGTTTTATGAGTTCTACAGCTAATGGAACAGACGTGAACCAGTAATGTTATATTCGCCTAGAGTTTGCTATTGGCTCACACAAACGCTTCACCATACTTGCTGGACTGTTATCGATATGAAATGGCCCTTTGGTTGTTTGCCAGCGTAATTTAAACGCTACGAAGTAAAATAAACGACTATCTATCAAAGAAAATATCTTGATTCCGTATTTGTCAGGCTTGCTTGGAATGTATTGACGGAAGCCGCAACGTCCACGGACCCCTTCCAATATTTCGTTGATCGTGCAGTTTTTGCCTGGACGGTAACAAGCCTGTACATCTTTCTTGACACTCTTCAAATATGTTTCTTATCGGGTCAAGTTTGTCGTCATTCTTACATCTCATCAATAGCCCATAGATCATTCAGGTTGGTATGTCTTGATTTTATAATACCTGCCATACATAAGATACCAAAACAGCTTTGATGTCTTTAGAATCTATATTCACGGCATCCCTAGTACGGGAAAAGTTGACACGGATACTCAATAAATAAACATTTGTACGTCGCACAATTTCTTCAATAATTTGGTCCGTTATAAATAAGTTCCATGTTTCAAAAGGAGTTCGCACAGTTTTTGCTTTGGTTTTTACTCCCGTTAAATAAGTTAGATATATTATGGTGCCTAGCAAGACCACTTTTAGGTTTCCTATGAACTCTCCAAATTGTCTTCTTGTCCTTACCTGTAAAATTTGGAACATCTTCTGACCAACGGATAGAAATTACATAATCATCAAAATCGTCGGCGCATAACTCAGAGTCTGTATTAAAGTTGAAATTACTCTCGAAACAGTCTTCGTCACTTTCTTCGTCCTGTAGTTTTCCTTCTAGAACTCCACTATCCCAACCAAGTAGCTCTTCTTGTTCCAGCTCTTCAAATGTTTTCAAAAGTCTTGCTTCTTCTTTGGAATCCATTATTATTAAACCACCTACCTAGAGAAAGTTCAAACTTGGGGCGACCGAAATTTGGTCTAGTTCAATGCAGCAAAGACCCAAGCAGCAACGTTTACCAAGAGGGCCAATACAGCGAGCCCTGACATCATTATGACAGGATCGAACATTCCTCCATCCTCGTCAATCGGACTGCTGGGTGTCTCGGCCAACAGCAATATGTCCTGGCATGACCATGTTGCTAACATTGCAAAATCAGCCTCCCAGAAGCTTGGTGCGTAATTTCGCAGCAAAAAACTCTATACACCGCAGCAGTTGCTCTTGCTCTACAAAGCGCAAATAAGACCGTGCTTATAATATTGTTCACGTATCTGGGGTGGAGCACCAAAGCACACCCTAAAGCTGCTGGATTCCATTCAGAAGAGAGCTGTGCGTCTCGTCGGCGACCCGGAGTTGACCCGGAATCTGGATAGCCTCGAACCCCGCAGATATGTGGCCGAGATGTCTCTGTTTTACAGATACTTTCACGGCAGATGTTCCCAGGATTTGGCCCGCCTCATCCCGCCCCTGGCAACTCCTGTCAGAGAGACACGGCAGACGGCAAGAGCGCACCAGTCGTCGTGCAACTGGAAACACCTAGAACATCGCTTTACAAGAACTCCTTTGTCTGGCGCACTGCATCACTGTGGAACTCACTCCCAGGACATATGTTTCCCACTAATTACAATCTGCAACTATTCAAGAACCGTGTCAATCAACATCCTCGCACACACACCGCTCGTCGAGCGCCATAGGATCTACCTTTAGTGTGTGTGCAACTGCCATAAAAAAACCTACAAAACAACATAGGAAATAACATTACTTTACTACAAAAACACAAAATATAACTAGTTTACACTTACCAGGCTATGACAAAATTGAGTGATGCCGGTACTCGCAGGTGAGCACGCAGCTCACTTTCCAACATACGCGCACTAAGAAGCTTCCAGTAGAACTAAACCATAGAAAAATATTATAGAGGGATAGAATGGCAAGCCCTTAACTACTAAATAAATCAACAAAGAGCGCCATCTATTATCCTGGAAACAAGGATTTTTATCTTCCTTTTAAAAGAGAACTGTATGATCGACACGAATTTAAGCTTTGACATTTCTCCAAAAGAGGGCACCTCAATCTTTTAAGCGCGAAATATAAATTTCGCTACTGTTTAAATTTTATTTTAGAGTGAACAATTTAACCAAGAAGAAGCTACGCGTCATCAAAGTACATGATTTATTTCACTTCTTAAAGGAAGTATTTTATGATAGCTTTTTGCTTTTCGCACCTGACGTCACTTTTTTCTGATAGGTTGGTTTAAACTGTATGACTAACAAGAAAGGTGAATCATAAATTCACTATTTTAAGATGTCTATTGTTTAAACTAACCAAGAAAAATTATGTAAGACACGAAGAAATAAAATATCATGGAATATTATCCTGAAAACATTTTCAAAAATTTGCCAAAGTGAAACAACGCTGATGACACGCGAATTTCCTCTTATTTAAATTATTGTACTCTAAAACAAGTGGAAGTAAATTTTTTACAGTACATATTTTGAAAATTTTATGGAAATTTGCACTTAAAAAAACTTTAAAGAGACAATTTATTTTGATAAAA
>JAEQML010043939.1:0-69120 GCA_016904865.1 Pissodes strobi | reverse complement strand
TTTAATGTAATATATAATGTAAAATTAATACGACGTATTAAGAGATTATGTAAATATAATGAATATTTTTCACTAAAAATCTTCGAAGATTCATATCCCACGTCTTCTTATCGCCTAATCTGAAATTGACGACTGCTATATATACCAGGTGACAATGGCACCATTCAATTGATTTTTATAGAAGAAATTTGAAATTTGGGTCGAAGATGTACTTCAACAAATTTCAGGTTACCCATTAAAAAGCAATTGAATATCAATCACTTTCCGGTTTTCCGGAAGTAAGCTTAAGGCAAGAATTTGAAATAAAATCACGCATATTGTTTTACATATTTGCATAGGGCCTAAAATTCCCTTTTCAACAATGTGTCACAAGTTGCCATTATTTTTCAAAATGGTAGCGAAGAAGGATTTTATTCCAAATTCAATGTAGCGACATTTTCAAGTAACTCATAGAATTTGCGACTAACTACCCACTGAAATAAGTAAGAAAATTGATTTCCTGGTTGGCTTTCCAGGAGACGGCCATAGTCATAAAATAGAAGCAATATTACTATTTGTTTAAAATGTCAAAATTAGTTTTAAATGGTACCTACTAAATAAATGCTAACAAAAAATGGTTGGTTATTACCTATAGAAAGATGCTGATCGTATTTTTTTTGTCGATAATAATATCAATAATGGGAAGTGGCATAATTGTAACAAAAATAAATAAGTTATAAATATTTAAATAGAGGCTTTAATAAGAAAAAAATTGAAAGATCATTGTTCAATTAATTATTCTAGCTACTGACATAACTTAACGCACTCAAAAGTTTTTATAATATATTTTCTTAAATTCTCTTGCATATGTTTTCAATCGACGTTCTAATTTTATTTTCCAATATTTCTAATCCCAAATGGTGGAGGATTTGCATATATTCGAAGGCCTTGCTGGCCAATGGATTGGTCCGTTTGTTCCTAACCGAGTTTGAACAAGTCGCCCATTTAAATAGTTAGTTATAACTCTTGAGAATGAATAGGTCTTGCTGTTAGTAAATTTTCGTTATCCTGTAGACTATTTATTCGGCAAGTTTTATTTGTTTTACATTATTCTATTTTTCTTTTTACTTAAAGAACTACAATTATAATAGTATATTATTTTATATGGAGGAAAAGTAATACTTTTCATGGCGCGCTCGTGTTTAACAGCCGAACGGAGTGAGGCTGGTAATAGAGAGCAAGCCATGAAAAGTAACTTTTCCTCCAAATAAAATATGCTGTTTTTTCTTCAAATGTCGACAAATTAATGCAAAAACGTCGCTTTTTAATAGTAATAATAATTATTATTAAAGATAAGTTGGTTCGCAAGGCGGCTTAGACCGGTGCGGTGTCGGTGAATAGGCTCAGTTTGTTGCTATAATAATGTCATATAAAGCTGTCAGTGGACACTGTCAACAATAATTATTTTTTTAAAATTGCGTTTTCGATTGCGTTTTAATTCCATATTGATAAGCAGTTATTGAGTAAGTTCGATCAAATAATAACCAATTTGTTCCTAAATTAGTGATTTTTAGAAATGCAGTCACAAATTGAGTGATAAATACAAATTTTAGTTTAATAACTCTTGAGTTCTTGACGCTTATTTTGATGTTTGTTTGTATTGTATCTATGTTGATATGACAACACTTTTACCTCCGCCGGCGGAAAAGTGAAAAGTAAAGCTCCGGCGGAGGAAAAGCGAAACTTCACGACCGCCTACACAGTCGAGTAATGATGGATTTACTGACGTTTGAAGAAAAAATATATTACGAGTATATCACTTGTTAAATATCTGATTTATACGGATCAGTAGGGTACATTTCCCATAATATCTTGGAAAGAAATGGTAACAAATAAATATGGAAGCCATTAAAGATACTGCTGGTCGGATTTTAATTGTGTCAAAATTTGTTATTGTGCAAAATTAGCAATTTAAAAGTTAACTGTAGTATATTATACCTGCATAATGATGCTTACAACTCAAGAGTTGCAACTAATTATTTAAATGGGAGATTTGGTGATAATTAGTTACCAATTCGTTGGCCAGCAAGGTCTCTAGATTTGACGCCTTTAGATTTTTCCATTTGGAACTATTTGAAAGAAAACGTTTATGAAACTCCTCCACCATCCCTAGAAATATTGGAAAACAGAATTGGAATATATCGCATCATGAGCTTTGAAAATTGCTCTCCGAAAATGTCATATGTCGATCGAACACACATCACAACCATAATTCGTATGAAAACTGGCCACTGCTCAACAAAAAGCACCTATGTAGAATTGGCATTATGGAGAATTCAAATTGTGATTGTGGACGTGTCCAGGATCTTGATCACATTTCTTTAGAATATCCTTTAAAATGTATTCAAGAAGTTGATATGTATGAGAGTTTCAGACAAACGGGTATACTCCCTCCTTTAAACATTTCAACCATTTTGTCAATTAACGCTAAAAATATTATAAAACTTGTAATCAATATAATCAGATTAAAATATAACAGAATTTTATCTTCAAATAACATCATCTTTTATAGCTCACATTTACATCCCGATCCAATACGATGCAGTCCTGATTGTGAATGTTCCTCACTGCGCGGGAACGAGAAGAGTTTTATATCCTTTGTTGTGGTGTCTTAATATCTGTCTTTTTTAAACGATATATCATAAAGTCCTCAAAAATAATCAATAATATTGAATTAAATGGTTGTGATATGGTTATATACCAGACAAAGTCACAATCAACCCAGAATGTGCTGGTGAATTGTCCATTCGGAGCAGAGCCATATTGAAAGAAGAAAGAAGAAAGAGAGTTAAATTATGTCAACAACTCGGCGGACAGCGCATAGAACATTTATTTGAATGATTATTTAAAAAGTTTATTTGTTAATGCTTTCATTTACTTATTTATTTTTATTTGCTTTTGTTACTTAGACTCGATAATGTTATTTCCCATTATTGTTCTTATCGATAAATATTTAAAAAAAAAATCAGATATAGAATTAACCGTTGTGTTAAACATTTTGGCAATCAGACACACTTGATTGCCATTGAAGTGTTGAACGAAAAATAAATCTAGTTTTGATATTTTAAACAAAAAGTAAAATAGCTTCGATTTTATAACAAATCTCTCTGGTCAGCTCAATGAAAAGCCAACCAGAAAATAATTTACTATTGTTCTCTTATTTAAGTGGATAGTTTGCCGAAAACTCTAAGTGATACAAATATTTAAAGGGTGAGTGATTCATTTGAAGCAAATTTTATGAGTAAAAATGTGATAAATGTGATTATTGTTATAATATTATTAATAACAAAATTATGGTTTCTGATAAGAGTTTTGTCCTGTCAAGAAACTTCAAGTTTGTGTATGGCATATTACATAATAATAATGTTCTGTCTGGGTTATTTTAAAAATATTTTTGCAAAATTATAATCTGAAAGGCAAAAAAACACATTTTAGCACTTTTTCCAGTTTTTCGCTTAAAACTAGAAAACTGCGCATCCTACAAAAAGTTTCACTACTACCAAAATTAAATAAGAGTATAAAATATCACATCGAATAACCTACTTTAAAGATTGGCTTAGCCATTTAGCCACAATCCTTTTTATAAAACATTTAACCAGTTAAAAATATCGTGTGGTAAATGGTCAAATAAAGCTTAGTAATGCAATTTGTGCCTAATCCAGTTTTGTCAAGAAACAGACAGGGTGATAACGAACACCTTTTTTCAACTACCGCCTCGACGGCTCTACACATGGAAATCTCCAGCTGATTCACCCCAGAAAGTCGTTAGGAACCAGATTGATTTCATGATCATAAACAGGAGATTCCAAAACTACGTAAAATCCGTAAAAACGTATCCAGGAGCGGATATCTCTTCGGACCATAATCTTCTGCTTAGCAAGATCAAGATACGTATGAAGAAAATTCGAAAAAAGAAACCTCAAAAACGCCTAAACATCCAGTGGCTAAAGGACAACACCAAAAAAAAACAGCAGTTAAAGAGGAACAACATATCTTTGGATCTAAATTATGAAGACATGGATGTAGAAGATACCTGGAGCAAAATAAAAAATGTCTGCATCCTTGTAGCATATAATAAACTAAAACCTGAAAAAATAATAAAAAAAGAGCAATGGAAGACAGAGGAAACATTGGATCTTATGGAGGAACGACGAAAACACAGGAATAAGAACGAAAGAGCGTACAAGGAAATAAACAACAAAATCAACAAAAAGACCAAAGAAGCAAAGGAGCAATGTCTACGGAATGAATGAACAGAGATTGAAGCCTTGAAACCAAAGCTTGATACCTTCAACCTGCACAAGAAAATCAAGACCATGGCAGGAAGCACTAGCTCACGCAGCAGTAACTTAGTCCTGGATAAACAAGGTAGTCTTATAACTGACAATGAAAGAATACTGAAAAGGTGGAGGGAATACATGGGAGAGCTGTTCGAGGAGAAGCAACAGGCGGAAGCCATTATCCATGCTGATTCAGGCCCAGAAATAACACTCGATGAAGTAAGGCACGCAGTAGCACGACTAAAAAATAACAAAGCAACCGGACCGGACAATGTTCAGGCGAAAATACTGAAACTTTTGGGAGACACCCAACTTAAACTACTTGTTACCGAACGTAACAATTGAAATTGAATGCTACCGAACGTAACAATTGAAATTATATGAGTTTAGAATGAATTGGAAACCCTAAAAAGATCGTACGGATTGTTGGAGCTAACTTACCATAGGTCCCTTCAGTTACGTATCACAGCACCGGCGATTACAACACACACCGTGTAGAATGTCGGGAAATACGTGCGGGTTTTCTCGGAGGAAGCTGTCTTAGGGTTTTTTTGGATCGAGTCGAGCTCTGTCGTACTTCTTTGGTACCATGTGTCGTACTGCTTCAGGTGGCGCGCGACGTTCCGTGCGTGCGCGCGTATTTGGGATTTCAAGTAAAATACGTCCAACAACTATTATCGCGAATATATGCAACCCGATATATTTAAACAATAATATATGTTGTTTGAGCATGGAAAATATGAAGTTGAATTAAATAAGAAAACATAACTAAATTATAAACTAATTAAACTTATAACTACTTAGATATATAGGTGTGGCTAGAACATGCCGTCCACCTAAAATGTGAAGCATTTTATTACTAAGAAATGGGTAAAGGACAGAGTTTTACAAGAGGTCGCTTCACGACTCCTTGTACTGTTCTTACACAAGCTACACAAACAATACCGTCCGAGCCAGGAAATACCTGTTCAATTCGTCCCAAACTCCAATGCAACGGAGGTACGTTATCGCTTTTAATAATAACCAATGTACCTGGTTGTACAGAGACGGGTGGTTGTAACCATTTCTTTTTCTGTTGCAATGTGTGAAGATATTCGTCCTTCCACCTGCGCCGAATATCTTGTTGAATGCGCTGAATTAATTGCCATCGATTCAGACGATTTAAAGGAAGGTGAGTTAGGTCGTCATCAGGGACAGATGTGAGAGGTTCGAGAGTGAGGAAATGGCCGGGAGTAAGAACAGATAGGTCTGTTGGATCCGAACTTAGAGGGCAAAGTGGACGTGAATTTAGCATTGATTCGATTTGAACTAAAACCGTATAAAATTCCTCATACGTGAGTACCTGAGCACCAACCACTCGGATTAAATGAAATTTGACGGATTTAATGCCAGATTCGAACAGTCCTCCGAAGTGGGGTCCTGAAGGAGGATTGAACGACCACTTAATCTGTTCTCCTTCTGCAGCAACGCGCATGCAGTTAGACAGCGTTCGATAGGCTCCAACAAAATTAGTACCATTGTCGGAAAAAATATGAGTACATCTACCTCGCCTAGCGACAAATCGCCTTAGAGCAGCAATGAAACAACTTGAAGATAAGTCGGAAGCAAGCTCCAAATGCACAGCTTTGGTGGTAGAGCATGCAAATAGACATAAGTACGCCTTCTGTGCCCTTGAGCCTCTAGCTTTACTGAGAGTTATGTTGAAAGGGCCACCAAAGTCCACGCCAATACACTGAAATGCTTTCAATTGATTGGTACGCGTAGAGGGTAGATCGCCCATAGGAGGTTCGAAAGAGGTAGGCTTGATTCTAAAACAACGAATACACCGAGAAAGGCAATGTCGAATGGCTCGACGGGAAGATAAAATCCAGAATTGTTGAGATAACAGAAATTGTAAGCCTTGAAGACCAACGTGCATATTGTCACGATGGAAACTCTCGATAATGCGATCAGTGAGAACGTGTTTTTGAGGTAAGAGAATTGGATATTTCTGATCATAGAGCAAGCCAGAATGAGTAAGCCGCCCGCCCACCCTGAGAATATCCTCTTTGTCGATGAACGGACTAAGTTTTGAAAATACCTTTGGCAATTTTTTTTTACATTTAATTTTCTCAATCTCTCCAGAAAAGGCAACGGTTTGAACATATCGAATAAGAGGCAGAAGAGCTAGGTGGAGTTCCCCTGAAGTAAAGCTACCACGTATGTTCTCAGAGGACATCTTGGAATTTGAGAGAAAGCGTTAACAATAGGCTAGAATACGTTTGATTTTTGAAATGGAGGAAAATTTGTTCAAAATTGTGTCAAAAAGATTTGGAGAATTCTCAGCGACAAGAACAATCTTCCGAGCTTCCTCAGAGACATCAGATTTAGAAAAGTTAAGATTTTGATTTGGCCAATCGTCAGGAGATAACTGTAACCATGAAGGACCATCTAGCCAAAGTGAATGGCTGAGAAGAGCTTTTGGGAGTAATCCTCGAGAAGCACAATCGGCAGGATTGTCCGCTGATCCTACATGAAACCAACGAGACGACGCAATTCGATCATGGATATAACTGACTCGATTGGACACGAAAGTTTTCCACAAATGTGAAGAATTTCGTAACCATGCAAGGACAACGCTAGAATCAGTCCCAGCAAATATAGGACAGGAGGAAAGATTGGAATATGTAGTTGAAACGACATACATGAGATTTGACAGCAGAACAGCACCGCAAAGTTCCAAACGAGGTAAGGAAATACGTTTAAGTGGAGCTACCTTCGACTTAGCACAAACAAAGGAAACCTTTATTTCACCAATGGACGTTTCACAGCGCAAATATATAACAGCGGCATATCCACGCTCAGAACTATCGGAGAAGCCGTGCAGTTCAAACGTACATGCGTCTTTTGGGATTATACAACGAGGAACATGAAAGTTACTTAACAAAGAAAGTTCCGAGTTGTATTGAGACCATTTTTCCAAAACATCTTCTGGAGGTTCTTGATCCCATTCAAGACCCAGACTCCATAAGTGTTGGATTAGAAATTTTGCAAAAAACGTGAGTGGAGAGAGAAACCCGAGTGGATCGAAAATACGTGCAAATTCTGAAAGAATAGATCGCTTGGTGCAACAATCATTTTTGATCGCGACAGAGTAGGAAAATACATCTAGATTAGGTATGCATCGAAGACCCAGAACTTTAATAGCTGATATTTCATTATTATCGAATTCCTGTGGTTGCTGTTGCTGATGAGATTCCGGAATCATACTTAGAAGCTCTCTACGATTACTAGCTCATTTTCGGAGTTCGAATCCACCTTTTTTTAGCATAGAAATGAGCTCGTCTTTGAGGTTTGAGCCTCAGATAAAGAAGAACAACCACTAGCCACATCGTCTACAAAGATATCCGATTTTAGGAGAGACGCTGCCCTAAGAAAGGTTTCCTGCTCGTCCTGGGCTAACTGAACTAGGGTGCGCAAGGCAAGGTATGGCGAACAACTCAAGCCGTATGTTACAGTGCGAAGAGTGTAACCTTGAATAGGGCTATTTTTACAAAATCGCCATAGAATCCGCTGATAGTCTTGATGGTAAGGCTGGACCAGAATTTGCCTATACATCTGACGGATATCAGCGGTGAAGACGACATAATGAAGTCGGAATTTTACCAAAATTGAAAATATGTGTTTTTGCAATTTAGGACCAGTGAGAAGACAATCATTGAGAGAACTTCCATTGGTAGTTTTACTGCTACCATCAAATACCACACGAAGTTTAGGGTTAATACTATTCAAGTTGAAAATTCCATGATGAGGAATGTAATATGCCTTCGATGGATTATCTAGCGGAGTAGAAAGGCACATATGACCAGAGTCCAAATACTCCTGCATGAAATCACAATATGCTTTATATAGAATAGGATCTTGGTGTAACCTGCGCTCCAGGGAATAGAGTCGGCGAAGCGCCGCCGCCGTATTTCGAGAGTCACCTAACAAAGGTTCAGAGTCTTTGCAAGGTAAAGCTACGATGTAGCTGCCGGTGTCACTTCGAGAATGACCTTCAACGTAAGATTGTTCGCACAATGCATCCTCAGAAGCAATCTGAGTTGCAGTCGGAACCTCCTCTAATGCCCAAAAGGTTTTCAAAGTAACATCTAGAGAATATTCTGGAGATGTGAATAACGAATTAACCTGAGTAGGTGAGACTGAGGGCACAATGACTTTTCTACAAAGAACGTACCCAAAGATAGTGTTGATATAGGAGGCTTCAGAACTATCATTACCACTTGGAATAAAACCCGGTCTAAGAAGCTGAGGAAAAACATCTGCACCTAACAAAAGATGAATTGGACCTGGCTCGTTAAACTTTGGATCCGCAAGCTTGAGGTGTTTCACATGTTTCCATCTATCAACAGGTATAAATGTACTTGGCATTTCTGAACAAATTTTGGGCAAAGCAATAGCATCTAAGTTTAGAGTGAACGACGGTTCATTGACAGGTCGAATGACACACGAAACGCGACATGAAGACGTAGAGGGAGTTTGTCCAATACCGAAAATTGATAAGGAAATTTTAGAGCCTGGTAATCGCAAGCGACGATAACACTGCTGAGTGATAATGCTTGTCTGACTACCATTATCAATCAATGCACGAATAGTTTGAAAATTTCCCATTGAATCACGAATTTCTAACTGGGCTGTTGAAAGTAGAACAGTAGAATTGGAAGGAATAAAGTGAGACAGGGAATTAAGTTGAGAATTTCCGTGCAACTGAACGGTCTTTACATTGATGGGTGCTTGAGGTGAACTAACAGAATTATTTGAGTTTGGTGATTCCCCACCGTGAAGAAGCGAATGATGTCTGGCGTGACAATTTCGACAAGTGAATGTCGAGCTACATGACGAGATTTGATGGGCTGTATGAAGACAATTGACACACCACTTCTTGTCCATCACAATTTTAAATCTATCTTGAGCAGACTTATCTAGGAAGGTAGGACATTTATAGATCTTATCATCAGCTTTGCAATAAGCACATACTATCTTTTGAGTAACATCTCGATCGGTGTTAGTAAAAAATGACAGAGGGTCTTGCCGAGAATTGAAGGGCTTTGGCGGTTGACGTGGAAATTTAGGAATAGGTTTGGAACATGGAGTAGAAAGAGCGGCTGATTCGAGTGCAACACATTGTTTTTGTAAGAACTCCTTAAGTTTCGAATAAGTCATTATTTCTGTTGAAGCTTCTTGCAATTCTAAACGTTTGATTGTAGTACAATCCACTTGCATTATGTGGGGCGGGGTCATGTGGAGCATGTGAACTGTCACTATAAGAGGACATTTGTCCGGAGCGCAAGTGATCTTCATTGCGCTATATGTAGAAAACCTCTTTTTATTTTAACACCTGAAAATGCATGTTTTGCATGTAATAAATCGGAGAGAAAGGAGATAGCTAATTATATAGCGCAATGATGAATTGGTTGAGTGTAGTATGTAGTTTGAATGTAGTTGTATATGAAGTTTTCCCTCGATAGGTTAGGTTAAGTTAGGTTAAGCTAGATTTCTATTTTTTCTAAAATCTATTATTAAGTGAATTATGTATTTTAGGTTACTAGTTCTGATTTTATTAGCTAAAAACCCTATCATTGGGTGATTCTATGAAGCCGAATTACAAAAAAACCCGACAGCCCAGATGTCTACTTATTTGAAAAGGTCATTTGTCGTCGAAGAAGAAATTCGATAGATCAACTTTATGTAAAATGGCTAGGATTCCCCGATACTTATAACTCTAGGATTAATGTAACAGATGTTGTTTAAATCTCTATACTTGAAATAAAACTATATGAATTATTTAAACATATTTGTTTTATTTTTGCTGTATAATATAATGGTTTAATGTTATCTTTGTAAATGTAGCAAACAACTAAAAACACATATTTACATTTAATTGTTTATCTGAAACCAAATTAAACTCTTAAAGTTTTTAAATAGGATAGAAGTAGGAAGAGATACATAATATCTAGATATTTTTCTTCATTTAATAAATTTTTTTAATTCCATAATATCTTTTTGTAAATTTGTAAACATTATCAAACATTTTCGTCTATCTTCATGTGTTTGCTCATGTATCAATTTCTTGATTTCTTCGGTTAAATCACTACTTCTTTGTTCTTGTGCAATCTTCCTCATTGTAATCATTACGTCTTTATTTATTAGATTAGCAAATAATTGACGTAATTCATGTATTTTTAGATCTACATATTGCAAATAATATGATTACAGCTAGGAAAATAAGAATATGACAACAGTTACACGGGGGAAATGGGGCTATCATTGTTTTTCTAGTGTATTAGATCATAAACACCAACTTTTTCACTCGAAATCGATTATATTTATACACAAGTAGAAACCTGTCACCAAAATAGTTTCCCAGAATTATTGGATACAAGTTTTATTCTAATAGATATATATTAAATGAAAAACAAAAATATTACAAAAAAGTTTTTTATTTATAACCCCTATACTTTACACCTGTTTAAAAATAATATATATTTAAACAATATCTGACTTATAAAAATGTTGAAAACAATGTTTTGTTTGGTCTTACAAAGTTACAAGAATGTGGTAAATAATTTGTTTTCTCGCCCATTTTTGATGCTGCCACTGGATCTTCGCGTAGAACATATTTCTCTCGAGGTGTGTTGTAAGCTTGGGTTCCATCAAACTGATGTAACTTCTACATCTTCATAAAGACAATATTTCTCAACGAAGTCCTTGGGAATGTGTGGGATTTCAATTACCAATAGCTTCAAATCCTCCTCAAGCATTTGGCTGCAAAATGTGTGCAGGTCAATGTAACCATAAACAAACTTCTCACACACGTGTGCACCAATACAAAAATTTAATGCGTCCTTCAGATACTTGGCATATTTTTCATCGTTCGCATCGGCAACACACTCTCTCAAATACGTGATAATATCTTCACGCATATTTCTTAGCAGTACTGCTAAACTTTTAATGTATGAAACTTGACTTTCATTATTTATAAAATTGGTCATATTGCCCTCTGTGAAAAAGAAAACAACGTGTCAGCATTCTGATAATGTATTATAATAAAATTTAATCAAACTTTTAAAACTATTACAGTTCGAAGATATTGTAATTATTCCAGATTATCAAACCTTACAAGAGAACGTGTTTTGGCACCGGAGTATGCGGGTTCACTCAATACCTCCTACAACAAGGCCAGACGGCTTACACGTGACGTCATCAAAAGTGGTCTTAACTTATTTACAGGCGTATATTGAAATGTGCAATTTCTTTTAAAATTTCACAGTTAATTAGACATTTTAGATGCAAAAATCTTGAAAAAATATAACAAAAACTTGTGTTTTGTAAATTTATCTTTTTTATATATGTAGTTTGAAACGTAATTGGCCTAATACAATACCTCCTACAAGCTGATATTACTTTAAGCACGACTATCATGACTGATAATGTGTATTACTCATTTTTTTTTTTTAAATCAAATATGAAATTGCAGTTTACTTACCTTTTTCTGCATACCTACATAAATAATATTTAAGAGCTTCCGGCTAAAACAAGGCTGCAAGTCATGAACAGCCTTTAGACGTGCCTGGTTCAATTTTTGTTAAAGGAAAACGAAATTTCAAAGCAAAAACCTTTGAATATCCAGTTTATCAAAATAGAATCTACCTATTTTGATAAACTGAAACTAGATACCACGGTAAAATATCACTATAGGTATAAAAGTGTCATAATAGGTAATAGCTTGGGTAATAGTAATGTCAAATTTGATAGTGCGTTTTCTCCTCGGTTTTCTCCATCCAAAGAACCTTGCAATCTTCAAATATTTATGATAAAACATGAAAGATTTATACAGGTTTCAAATTATTACTTTTTTATGTTAGATTTGGTATATTGCTCGGTATATTATTGGGGTCTAATATTTATTTATTAAAAGTCTCCAGTTTCCTTTTGTCCTTTTACCCAAAATATTATGATTATGTTTAGAACAATAATTATTATTAAGAAAGAAGTGTATTTGAAATGCTGCAAAGAAAAATTTTTGAAACGTCAATTTTTAGGTGATTTTTACAATTTTCAAAATGAGTCAAAAGGCTGTTTTGATTTAGATAGTTTAACAACAGCTCACAAAGAAAAGACTTTTTATTGTAAATATCTAAAAATGTGTCTTCGAACTCATTAATCAGTTTTTTAAATATAATATAGGCTGTTGAAACTACGTTCACGAGGATATAAAAGAACCTCACGACTTAAGGAATTAATGAAATTGTAAGAATCTTCTACAACACAATTTAAAGTTAAATTTTCTTTACAAAATTCACAACTTATTTTTTTTTAAAACAATATGACAGCAATATCTACTTAAATAAGTGATTAACTGGCATTTCAGATCCTCTGCTGTGTCTTGTGAATGTGACAAATTATTATACTTTCCTATACACATATACATTTTGTGACATATTTTAATTATTGTATTTTTGATCACTTTTTTATTGTAACTTTTTTTTTGACTTGTTCCTTTCTACTGTAACTTTGTAGTGCTCGGAATCAAATAAATATCTATCTATCTATCTATCTATCTATCTATCTATCTAAGAACACCCGAGACAAAACCTTTCAGAGCCTCTATAATAAAATGATTAAATATTTTGAGAGCTAATTTAACATTTTGCTTTTTTATAAATGATGGAAAAAGGGCCTTTAACCTACGGGAATATCCATGTTTTAATATTTTGTCTCGTTTTAGTTCTTGAAGTTTTTTGACCACTGAGGGCATATAGCAAACATTGCATTACAGCCTTTATGAGACATAATTACACTAAATATTACTTACTCCAAAATTAGCTAACAGGAACACATTTTATAAACTTGCTGACCACATTGAACAAGAACAAAATAAACTCTTATTACACGAACGCAACAGGTCAACTCCAAACATTTTGGAAAGCTAAAAACGAGGCTAAAAACATGAACTTTAGATCTTTTCGGCGAGTTTCCACCGCACATCATTGTTCACATAAATTTACACACACGAAAGTGTAAAGAAATTAATAGAAACACAATCAAAATCGAACAGAACAATAATTAAGAAGCCGGTCGAAAGTACGCCATTACGTCAACTGACAGAAGGCACTGAGGCAGTGTTGCCAGATTTAGAGTTAGTTTCATACATTATTTGCGATGTAAACTATTAACGTATATTTAGTTGGACTTTAATTTTTACAGCATTTGTTGAATGACATTTGAAATTATGTTTCTAAATGGAATCAAATATTTATACAAAATAATTAGGTTATTGGTTAGCAACGTTTATTTTCTTAAAGGTTTTGATTCCGTTATTGCTTCACTTTTCGGTTTTTATATATTTACTTTTCGGATTTTAAATATTTATTTATATTTAATATAACTATACTATAATATACCAAAGCAAACTTTTACATTAAGTATCTAATATATTGTTAATTGTAATCTTCGAATCCAAGATGAATATTTAACGTTTCTTTGAAAAATAATTAGTGGCAAATAGCAAGTAGCTCAAATTGTGATAAAGCGCCCAATCTGGCAGCACCGGGTACATGACGTCGAGATGGGAATTGACATTCCAGTCGCCCAGCGTGGCAATCAACGTTAAATACGGAAGTAGGCGCGATAAAATAAACAATACTTTTATTGGGCACCTCTTGGCTCCTCTTAATGCTTTTCTTATGGCAAAAAGTATGGACCACTTTTCATGACGTCACTGCTAATTTCAATATCAGCTAGTTGGCCTAGTTGAAGGAGGTATTGGTTCACTTTGCCCTAAATAAGTTAATTTATGTTTTTCGTTAGAGTTATTGATAATTTCAGCAACTTCTTTGGTAATAATTTCAGCACCCCTTTTCGGTAAATAAGAACTAAAAACACAGCCATTTTCTTTATCAATTAATGTTGCAATAACACTTTTCCCGAAACGACCATTTGTTAATTGTAGTTTCTTTATAATATATCGCTTTCCAATATCTAGAGAGGAAAAAGGTATGCGTTCTATTTGTTCCACTGATTTGTTAAAACTCTCATTAATTTCGATAATTGTTGCTTGTGAAAGAGACATTATTGTTTGAAATAAGTAGTAGTACCTTTAATAAAAACACCACACAGATAATACAATATGCAACTATCAGAATACTGAACACACTGCTTTACTAATCAGAAAGATTATGACTGTTTTCAATATTATGGCATCTTATATAGCGCCCAGAACATATTTCTCAAGGTTATGTTATACCGAAATATGTAACCAATATTCAGTCTCAAGAGCGTTCAAGGTCGTGGGGCCCTATCTTAATATATCCACAAGGACACTCAAGGTCGATGTCGCTAGAAATTATCTCAAGGGCGCACAAAGTCAAGTTGCATGCCCTTAACTGACTTTCAATCTTCGTGAACAATAACCCTCTGCAAACAGTCCCAAGAGCCAAGATCAAATTATCTCAATGTCATACAATAACTGTTCTCTGCATTATTAAACCTTTTATATCGACCACAATATATTTCTGGCGTCACACTAAAAGTTCCAAGGACGACGTCGGCTAAGCCCCAAAGAAAATCGACCCCGACTACCTGCCAAAAAGGATCGACCTCGGCTACCTGCCATTCAAGGTTGAATACACCCGAGGCCAAAATGAGCACCCCAAAATGCGGGCCGAAACCGGTTGCCCTAAAATCAGAATCGACGGCGGCTGCCCCAAAATCAGAATTCACGCCGAGTGCTCAAAATGCCCCCCATTCAGAATCGAGTTTGGCCTTACTACTCTACTTTTAAAGTTCCCACGACTGCACCGAGGAATGTTTTTAAACGTATTTATAGGTGTCATTTAAATACGGCTACAAACGTTGAATCAACAGGAACTAAACAAAAAAGTCGAGGAATATTGATTGTCCAGCCAAAATTTTTATTACAATAAAGAAATTCTTTCAAAGGGCCAAGTCTCTTATAAAATCCGTAACTTCAGTAGAATGGCCTTGTTTAGTAGAATTTCGTTTAACACATAACCATCGAATAAATGTTATTGAAGCACTTCGTGAGAGGCCATTGGGATCAACAGCTAAACAAAAATTACTGGATCTGTTTAATAGAGGTTATTCTGCAGCCACAGCTTACCATACTTATTGTATGGATGAACTGGAAGAAATGGGTGACGAGTATGAAAACTTTGCGTTTGATAGGCACTACATACCAACAAAAACGGATGTATCTAATTTGTGGAAAAATAAATTTAAAGAGGATTTTGGTGAGCGTACTGGGTCTAATATGTTGCTCAAGTTGGAGGAAACATTGACTTCTCATACAGCCAAAACTGGCCTATGCGATAAAATAATAACTTTACAGGATAGTAATCATGCTGCAGCTATTTGTACACCACTTATGCAACGTGCGTTAAAGATACCACAAGCAAATGAAATTATGTTTGTCGATGCATCCGGATGTTTATGACCATAAAATATATGACCAAAAAAATTTTGTTGGTGGTACAAAGTGCGGCGCGAGGATTACCCGTTGGATGCATTTTAGCTAATTGACAAAATAATTATCTATTTGTTCTTGCAATTGAAGGATTGCTAGAAATAATGCTATACAAAATTCGACCGACAGTTATCTTGACAGATGACGATTTAGGAGAGAGGAAAGTGCTAAGAAAACATTGGCCAGAAGCAAAATTGCTCTTATGCATTTTTCATATAAAGAAGGCGGCCTTGAGATGGATTTTAACGGCGAAAAACAGAATTCCACGAGATTTGTCTCAAAAATATACTCCCTATTTAAGGAAATTTTACATTCCAAAACCGAAAATGAACTAAACGAAGCCAAACGAAATTTCTCTGAATACTGTTTCAGTGAAAATTTAAAGAAATACTTAGGGAATCTGCTCACTCGTGAAGAAACTTGATGTATGCTGTACAGAACGCATTTGAAGTTAAGAGGAAGCGACACTAACTTTGGGTTGCCCAAAAGATGGTCGAAACATTGTACTTTTTTAGTGTTTTATTTTCCAAACTTTTGAGCAACCCTGTATATGAGTTGGCAAAAAATGTCTCTATTTTAAATTAATTACCTACCTAGAGACTTTTAATCCTTAATCATAAAGTTTTATTTATTTATTTTATTGTCCTATGGGTGTTTGTCTATTTTCCAAAGTGTTTTGTCCTAAAAAAATAGGTATCTTTTGTTTCTAACTCAAAACCCTGTTCTACTTACTTGTATACTACCTACTTTAACAAATACCTACTTATATGCAGCATTTAGAACTTGCATTTTTTGTCTAATATTTACAAAGAATAGGAAGTTTATGTTTAGAAATTAAGAAAACTCGTATTTTTACCAGTATAATCCACTACCCTCTAGGTTTTGGTATAAGTACACCAAGAAGTATTTTAAATTATCGCAAGAAATTCAAACTAACACAAAATATCTTATTAAAAAGTTTTAGTAAATAACAGACGTTTCAGGCAAAAATCCATCTCACTCGTCTGCTATATACAGCTCTTAATTCCGCAAACATTTTTGCAACTGACACGTCTGCCGTTTACCAAGCGGTTTTGCCTAACTCGTCTGCTATATACTACTCTACTTCGGCTCACGTCTTATGGCGGACGCGTCTCCTGTTTACAAATATGCCACCTGGATGACCCGAGTTCAAACCCCGTTACCTTTTTTTTAGGATTATGTTTCTAAACAGTTTTTTTCTTGATTTTGGGTATATCTTGGGTTAGCACCTGGTTTGTTTCCGTTTCTTGAGCCCCCGAAGCGCGCGAAGCGAGCGGAGGGCCATGAGGATCGACCAATAGGAGAGGCCGATTTTTATGGTTCAAACCCCGTTACCTTTTTTTTCTTAAGATTATGTTTCTAAACAGTTTTTTTCTTGATTTTGGGTATGTCTTTGGTTAGTTTGCGTTAGCACCTGGTTAGTTTCCTAGGGCCATGAGGATCGACCAATAGGAGAGGCCGATTTTTATATAGTGCTCTATTTATGTAAAGGATCTTATAACGCACCGGATAAAGGATCCAGTGGGGCAGCTTTGGATGTTGGCGCTAGTAATAATAGAGGTCGTAAATTGTAGCGGAATTTCGGCATTTTTTCCCAGAATCTACCAAGTTTTATACCTTATATTTGTGAACTCCCTAAAGGCCGGTTTTCTTTGTTCTTTCTCAGCTCAGCTCAATCGTCTGACTTCTGTTCTGTTATAGCGAAAAGGTGGCAACTATAGCTAGCACCGCATCATAATTCCGAGTGGAAATTGGACGTTTTTCATTTTATATTAGTATTTTTTGCCTAAAAGCCTTACTAGTTATGACGTCATACATTAATATTGAGATTAGGCGCGTGGGTCACTCCGTCACTCAATTCACCAAAACAAATAAACGAAGCGGAATATTATACATCTTTTTTCTTAAAAAATTAGGCATTTTAGTATTGAAATTGTGAGTAATTTCAAGTAATCGGGCATTTAAGGGATTGTGAGTAATCAGTATTATATTTTGTGAGCAGCATAGAAAATACAATTGGCAGCACGGGCAAACACCCAGCCGTGATGCGTCAGTCTTGTCACCGCTCCGCATGTTTTTTAGCGCCAAAAACATCTAGCTTATCCTAGCGCTGTTTAAGGCAACTTATTAATGGCTCGCTCAATTTGTTAGTCATTTTTGTGTACTAGATCGGTCTCGTCACTGTTCTCTAGCCTCTCAAAGTGTAATTTTAACGTTCGCTCAAGTAATATCGAAAATTTCCGTTCTCCTCTTCATGCCAAAAGGTCACAACCTTTTAGGCAATTTTTCTCCTTTTGCATGCATAGATATTAGAGAATATTTAGTACACCTCAGATATCTTTGTTCAAGATTGGACAAAGACCTCCTTTGGGCTGTTAACCCATTTTTTCAAAGCAAGAAACGACGTAGCGTCTATTTCCCCCTTTAGTTCAAGAGAATCCGTAAAATGGCGACACCGAATTGATAGCTCAAGTGGTGCCTGTGCTGTGCAAGTTAATTCAAGGATTCAAAATGGAATCCCTAGCTGATTAAAGTGAAGTAAAGCATTGGAGATTAAGGTATTCTGTACGAAAGAAAGGTGTTAGATTGAAAACATAAAAGTTCATTTCATTTCAAGCAGAAAGGACAAACATATTTCTGTTTGAAATTACATAATCAAGACTGTTTTAGTCTTTAGTTAGAAATAAGTAACCTGTTTGTAATATTAGTTGTAGTGTATGAAAGGATGAGTGCTTGGAATTAATATAGAAATTGGTTGTATATTTATATTTATGATATTTAAATGCAATTTACACCTGCATTATTAAAGTAAATCAAACCGAATACATGTTTCAATTCCTCTCACTACCCTATAGTAATACAGTTTCTTTATGGTTTTAAACAATAATAAAATCACTTATTTATCCCAACCACTTACCATGTCACAGATAACACCGTGGTCCAACGAATGCAAAAGGAATTAGAAACTTTACCTAGTGTGAAGGTGAGGAAAATGGCGTACCTTGGGCATGTGATGCGTAATGAGAAGTATCAACTTATAGAAGAGGTCAGGCGCGCCGACAAACATCGTGGCTGTCGACAGGATTATATGTAACAACATGATTGCCAACATCCGTAGAGTATAGCCACTGACAGAAGAAGAAGAATGCAATTTGTATTGTATTTGTATCTAATCGTGTTTTTACAAGCATATAGAGTTGTATCCTCTGGAAGTCTGCTTTTATGTTAAAATTAGCCAAGGAAAATCAATCCTCCACAGATTTCACGCTTCTAGAAAATATTCAGCCACCACAGCATGTCGAAAGAGTAATATCCTATGACATAAACAATTTTACTATAGACGAAAACGTAGAAATAATAGAAGTTGATTATCCAAACGATACAGACATTGGAGTTCAACACAATGAAGGAGAGATGGAAAATGACTCACTAACTAATAGCAACAAATTCGTGGCTAACTTAAACAAAGAATACAGGGAAAGTGAGGATCCCGAGGTTCTACTTGCTTCACCAAGTAAAATTATGATTAAAACGAAAATGCCGAGACAGACAACTATGATGATGCTGATTTAGCGATAGAACACAGTACTTGACAGCGAAACATCCTAACTGAGCTTACTGAAGAAAATCAAAACCTCCCAGTTGACTACCAAACTGCAGAAAACGATACAAAAGGGAGAAAGGAACACGAAAACGTATGATGGAAAATATCGGTATGTTAAATATGGACAAGCAATAAAACTTAGTGCAAAATATAGTTCTGAAAAATGTGCAAAAATCAATATGCTTTGAGCTAAATTTCCTGAAGAGAAGAGAATATGCATTATATTTGACATTTTTTGGTTAAAAATTGTATCAAATGCGTACGTTAGTACTTTAGTTGATGTGAAACATAGCCAGAAGGAAAAAGAAAATTTCAGAATGAGTATCTTTTTACTATTGCATGCCTCAAAAAGAATTCACAAAAATGTGCAGTCTGTAATAAAATGTTTTTGTCAACACTAGGGCTCAAAGAATAGTCAGTTGGAAATTGGTGCCTCTTTGCTGAAAGAAATACTAGAATGCATTCCAATAAAAACGAACAACTTACTTTGTCCCACGTGAGACTATCTAAACCAATGAAAGAACAAAAGAATTTTTGCAATCGGTTTTAGAGGAAATTCCCAGACTTCTTAGCCATTATTGTCGTTAATCGTCCAGCAAATTGTATTTGGAACTGGTATTCCAAAATAAAAATGATATATACCAGCAAGCAGTTTCAAAAATATGCAAGAGAACATAATGTTGAACCTCTCTCCAGAAACTACTTTGTGCAAGATTTGTATTGTTAAAATATAGCCCTATTTAGGCCAGAAAAAAACACTGTGATTTGTGTATGGCATACCATCACAATCACATTGACAAAGGTGACTATCAAGCACACCAACGAAGAAAGGCTGAAGCCAGGGAACAAAAACAGAAGGAGAAACAACCCTGAACAAGTTTTAGCACTTACGTTAGATATGCAAGCTGTGAAACTTGCCCCATTTCTAAAATATACCTCAATTTATTATAGAAAGTAGCTATGTGTTCACAACTATACCTTATTTGTCTTAAGTGGTAGGTATATTGCTTCTTATGGGGTGAAACATAAGCCTCCCTAGCTTCAATCCCAAAAGGAGAGATCAGCTAGAAACTTAATTACTCCCATGAATGAAAAATGTATACCAAGAGACCAAATCTACCATCTACAATTGATAATCTGAGGTTTGTTGAAATATATCTTCAACCAACCCAAATTTCAAATTTCTTCTATAAAAAAACAATTAAATGACGACTTGTAAAATTATTTTATCTACTTTCATTTAGTAATATGAATTTTACAGTTCTATAATTCGTTTTGTAACCGCACCTATTACAGAACTAGTGCTGTAAAAGATGTCTGCACTATTGCTGTAATGAAAAAAAAAACCGTTTTATTAACATTTTGCTGTTTTAAATAAAACCACACTTTTCAGAAGAATGATTTATTTATTATTAACCATTATAAAATTAATTAAAATTAATTATTATTAATTTATAACACTTAAGGTTTATTATAAACATTAATAATACACTTTTTACAGTTAGAAATTTGTATACCAGATGTGGATGTGATGGTGCCCTTTACGTTCGAATTTCCAATCATTAAATCCGTGTCTGACCCCATCATCTTCTTTGCTATTTATTTCTTATTTTCTAAAGAATTCTCAACCTGCCGTAGAAGAGGACTTCCAGCCCCCATGACGCTTTAACATCTGCATATCTGCACTATCATCAACTAGAATGGTGGCTTAGGACCTCTTGAAATAATGTCCAGTGCATCCTTCGGGATTCTTCAATCCAAATTTTGTTGCAATCTTTTTTGGTATAATTCCAAAGTTATTAATTCCGACAGGCTGGGAGGTACATTTTCCTTTTCCGTAGAATACAAAAAGCCGCATGTGAGTTGCATTAAAAGGACGAAGTTTAGCATATTTTCGAAAAATACTTAAACAGTTAACACCTGTCACATTTCCTTCTGTTACAACAAATGTTCGGAAAATTTTGATTTTCGAGCATGGAATCACAATTTTTATATACAAATCATTGTATTCAATATGATCCAACATTAACCTAGTTCGTTCTTCGCGGCGACAAGCCCCAAAAATGCCGATTATCATAACAACCTTCATAAGTATAGTATATTTCATTACCAGTCCGGAAACTAGGCTTTTACGGTGTGCGCACGACAGTTTCTGGTGTGAGGCGTAGCCGAACATCGGAAGTCGTGCAAGCACAGGAAAAGCTGTTTCTGGACGTGTAATGAACGATATTTTTCATAATACCTCTCTGAAATCAAGACATAAACATAAAATTATTATAATTTTACGTATCCAAAATCATGTCATAATCCATTTTGTATTCAAATGAAAGCAAACGTCAAACTTGCAAGACAAGCAAGACAGTTATTTATGAAGTATTTTGACAAGTAATTTCAGAATAAATGAAATAATTTTACTTAAAATTAGACTATTGACGCTAAAATGTACTAGATTAATCTTGTAGACTGCATCGCTCACATCGCTGTATAATTTTAACCCAATTTATTATACTTTATGCTTATTATGCGACTAAATAACTGCAAATTTAGCACTTAAAATCAGAGAGCGGGAAAACTTTTCCCGTGCCCGGACCGAAAAGAGTTACTTTCTTTGCTCTACAGAGACGTCGAAAATGATAGTTTTCAGAGAGGTATTATGAAAAATATTTTTCATCATCTGCAGTACTAAGAAACTTACATACGTATTCCTTTGTAAAAACTTTGGACTTTTTGGCGATTAGTTGAAAAAATCTGCTTATATCTTGATTTTTCTTGACTGAAATCATAGTTCTCAACATTGAGTAGTGAGTCCATAGTGTAGATGGTTTCTGGTAGCGTTGCTTTCCGGAAAAATAACCACAATGGATTTTCTCAGACACCTCCTTTATTTTGTTAGCTTTGCACCAATCTTCAAACTTCTGGTACTCCAACTCATATCGCGCTTTGGATTTTGTCGGAACTAAACTTGAGATCGCTTCTTTTGCCGCTGCTTCTATATCAGAGGGTAAACTTCCATCAGAATCGCTCATTTTGAAAAGCGCTTTTTATATTTTCGGATTTGTTTGACAAAGTTTCGACAGTAACCATGCGAAACAGTAACCATGCGAAAGGTAACATAAAAAACTTGATTAGTAAACTTAATAGCAGGTGCATTTTTACAGGTGCATTTTTATTTTTAAAAATGCCTCCTGCCAAATATTTTTATTCATAGATGAAAGTAGATGAAATTTTGTACAATATTCTTGTTGTAAATTCATATTACTACACTCGATGTTTTATCAAACTCGGCTGACGCCTCGATTGGCAACTTTAACATCTCGTGTTGTAATATGAATCTTTACAACACTAATATTGTAAATATCTATTGTTGCCACCCATATTATCACAAAAGTGCTCATAATAATATAATACGTTTTACAAAAATATTGGGAAAATAAAACTGAAGGCGGCCTGCGGCCTGCGGCCTTACCACAAAATAGTATAAAAGGAGTTCTGCTTTCGGCCAATAAGAATGACAACTCTATGATCTGAGAAGGTTAATTTTCACTTCTTCCAATCGAGAAAATAAAAATGGACAAATTTCTCTCGGGGTAATTGACTGTTATTTCGACGTCAGGAGCTTTCGCTAAAATCCCCCCCAGAAGATTGAAGAACAAAAAAAATAAAAAAACGCGTTTCTTTTCAAAGATGTTATAAATTTTTACAAAATCTGTAAATTAGTGCGATCTACTAGTCTTATCACAACCTTATAAAGATAGCTTCATGACGTACTACTTAAAAATTTGAACGACATCCCCCATATCGAGTCGGAAGTCATTTTCAGGTTTTAAAAAAGGAACATTATACATCACAGTTAACCAAGGCAGTCTCCTCTTTTGTCTTTGTCAGTTCAAAAAATGTCATTTAAAACATTCATTACTTTTACGGCACTGGTTTCATCTAGTTATTTTTAAACTATACATGTAGTCTGAAATATTTCAAATCAACATACGCCACTGATATTAAATTATATAAGCTATTCCATTAAAAAACATAATTTGATTTTTCCTTTGCTTTGCGCTCCTAGTTGGAATGATCGAGCACCTACGAAAAATCCTTGTTCGCTTTTGAAACATTATTTAAAATAAATAATTTTTTTTAATTGAAGCTTCTTTACAAAATGTATGATAAGGCGAATGGTGACGAAAGTAGAGCGGGCGATCGGCGAGGAGAATGTTGATTCCGACCCGATCACAATTCAATCCAAGCATGGGATAATCACATTTTATCTTTTATTCATGTCAGCGAATTATAAAATGAAAAACATTATTCAGTTTTTTGAAGATCAAGTTTCACTTCTGGTATGAGGTCCACAAGCCCACTAATTTTTTAAATGGATTGCCAGTTGCCATGTATTTTTTTATCCAGAAAGATAGAATTTTTAATTCTCTTCTAAGATATATAAAACACTTATACCAGAGTATAACAAACCAACGAGTAGCGACATAAAGCGTCGGCACATTTGATGTTCAAGGGACCGATTCCGGCAAAGCCGATGACAGTTGAACACCATATTTATAAACTGCTCAAATCATGAAGTGGCTCGAAAGGAAGCGACTACACTATAAAATACTTGAAGTGAAAAATTGCTCAAGTTTCATATTTGAATCTTACTCAGTAAAATTTAGAGCTTTTCTTTAATTAGTGGTTTTTCCTACTTCGTGTCAGCCTTGCCGATAATAATTTCTGAAAGCTTTCATCATAAAAATATATATTACTTATATTTCTTCTACGATTTACTGATCAATAGTTTCTTGGGATTTTATTTAAATAATTAATTTCCTTTAATGCGGATGCGTTGTTGAGAGAAAAATAAACCCCTTTATTTCATAATTTGATTTATCATGTTAAGAAGTGGATGTATCAATTTTTAACCTAAATAAAGCACTTTGAGCTTACACCCGCCTGGTTTGGAGGTTATTCAAAAGGTGTAGCAGAGGTTTTTGATAGGTAGTGAAAAAATATATATTGTACGACTTTTTCAGCGGTTCTCAAATAGACATTTCTTATTATACTATTTTAAGCAACTTCTTGTTATTATTAATAGTACCCCAATGCTTTAAATTACTATAAGTTATATTTACTAAAGTATTGGGTAAATGTTCTGAACCTTTGAAACGTGGAGGAAAATTAAAACTTGCAACAGCACAAACAAAAAGTTTTTTTTAATTCTGTAACTGTTATCATTAGGCTTAGGAGTTGTATGTCAGGAGTACTTACTTACCCGAGTTGTCTTAATGGATTCTAACCCTCACACCCACTCTTATGAATTAAGACAATGGTGTTCCTAGGTGGTACTAGATTATCTAGGGCTCAATACTGACCACGTAATGCCAATGCTTTTAATTATTTATAGATAAAGATCGCTGTGCTTTACATTTATTATTATATAAATATACCTACTTACACTAAATACTAAGACATAACGAATATAATAATTCTTATAATAAATTGGTGGTTGCTATCATATAAACAATACTAGCTTTAAACATAAACATTACGGTAACAATTTACCGTTACATAACCCTATTAATAATACCAAATATAATATAATTTTAAGGATACGCAAATATAATTAATTTACAAAAGGTATCCAATGATATCAAGGCATGTTTGGCTCCTTTTTCTCGCGGATTTAACATCAATTATTGTAAATATGTCGAAATTTAATGTCTGCAAATACGTATGAATCAGTTGAAAGAGTTGCTCTTTTATCAGCATTGCTTTGTGAATTTTGTTTTTAAAACCACAGAAGAAAAAATGCCAAGGTGCGGTGAGCGTGGAGGCTACTTAGTAAGGATAGCAATCCTTGCCCATTTGTTTGATAACTTATTATTTTAGTATGTATTCCCTTATTCTAGAAGCGCCATGTTGCAGAAAATAAACATATGTTTAAGGGAACGTCATCGAGATAATGATGCATTTAAAACAGCAAAATTTAACCTCATAAAGGCATCTTGAATGAAAGAAAGAAAGAATGAAAGAATAGTTTATTCATGTTAAATACATTAATAAATAATGTTTACATTCGTCAAAAACATGGTAACGTGTTATTATATCATTTCAAATGTCTGAGAAATTATTAGAATAAAATTCCTCATAAGAATAAAAACCTTTTCTTATGAGATACTTTTTTATTTTCGATTTAAATTCATTTACTGATAACATTTTAATGGAAGGTGGCAATAGGTTAAACAGTTTTGTTGCGTGGCTGTTTTTATTTTGTGTATTCTATGATAATAAATGTATATATGATCTCTGTTTCGAGTAAGATGTTCATGAAAGCTCCTGGGTGTCTCATACTTGTTCAGGTTGGTTTTTACATATCAAAGACATTGAAATATATAGAGGCAGGGAACTGTTAAAATATTTAAATTTACAACACTCTGTTTACAGTCAGCTCGATAATGGAGTTTAGCAATCGCTCTTGTGGATTTTCTCTGTAGACCAAATACTCTATTGATGTTTGAAGCATGGCCCCAAACTAGTAAAGCGTAGGCGAGCCTCGACTCAATACAAGCGTAGTATGCCGACAAAACAACTCTTTCAGATACTACACTCACTAATCTTCTAAGTGCATATACACCTGAGGCAACATTCTTACAAAGCTCGTCAATATGCACATTCCATAACAATTTCGAGTCAACATGCAGACCCAAAGATTTAACTGATTATGGACATTCCACATCTGATAGAGAGCCCAGGGAGAAATGAAGTAATTCCGTTTTAGATTGTTTTAGGTTCAGTTGATTTGCAGTGAACCATTCAGTAACCCTTGATTTCGTCACCTCCATGGCTGCTTTTAATGCTTGTAATTCCTTTCCTTTTTTATTGCAGTTGTGTCATCAGTAAAAATAACTAAGTCAGCATCAGGGTCGCAGCTTAAAAGATCATTTATATAGACTAAAAACAGCAACGGCCCTAGCACACCATATACCACATCTAGCAATTCTGATGAGCAACCGTTAATATCTACAGTCTGTTTCCTATCTGTTAAGTAAGAAGTAATGAGCCTTATACTATTCAAATAAAACTTATAGTATTTAAATTTACTGACAAGCAGCTTGGAAGAGACACAATCAAAGGCCTTACTTAGATAAAAAAAAAACAGAGCTGCAATGTATTCCCCATCTTTATATCCATCATGTATCAATTCAATGAGTTTATTTATGGCCATGGTAGTTGACATAGAAGACCTAAAACCGAATTGGGAAGAGTTGAGAAGACAGTTTGACTCGAGGAAACCACTCATCCATTTTTGTAAAGCCTTTTCAAAAATTTTGGAAATGATGGGAACTATTGATATTGGCCTGTAGTTGCCAATTTTGTCAACAGGTCCTTTTTTGTGTAAGGGTATCACCCTGGCTATTTTCAGTACTGATGGAAATATAGAGTCTCTGATACACATGTTCAACAGTTTTGTAAGAGAAAAACTATAATATTTTTGACGCTTTCTAAAATTGTACTATTTAAACCAAAGAAATCACGACTACTTTTATTTTTAAGATTTGTTATTAGGTCTCTGACTTCAATAAAAGACACTTCCCCAAAACCAAAATGTAACCCCTCCAGAGCAGGCAAATGAGTATCTACATATGAACTTATAAACTCATCAAAAGTTGATTTACAAGCGGGCAATGTATAATATATCCAGAATTAAGTTAATTTATATTTACTAACTCTATAGATATTAACCAATTTTAAAATGTTTCGGATCCGGTTGTATGACAGTTTTTACCTTTATTGCACCATCCATCATGTCCCAGCATTTAACTGAATCGAGTTACATTAAGAATTAAGCTTTTCATTAATTATGAAAAAAATACCTTTGAAAACCTTATTTTTTGAGATGCCATAATAAAGGTAGAGTAAAATATATAAATTGTTATAAGCATTTATAGAATATCATTTTCCAATTAACTAATTCCGATAATTTCATTTCAGTAACACAAATATTTTGCTATTTAAAATGTGACTAAAAAATGTCATCACACTAATTCGTACGTACGCAACAGTAGCAAGTACGATAGGTCCTCTTGAATACTAATTAGAAAAATCGTCTGCAATAAGTCTACGACATTCAAAAGAGATTTCAAAAGTGACCCAATAATCATTAATAGGTGGGGCAACTTAATTTTCACTATAAATTGATATGGGTGCCCGAAAATATCATTGTACATCCGTAGTTTTGTGACTTACAATCTCAACATACCTGAAACACAATGTTCAAGTTCGTAAGTAGACTTATTATATCATATTAAAAAAAAATATTTCTTTGTAAATCGTGACCCGCTATTTAAAATTCAAAAAATCACCCACTGCGTACCGAAATACCTGACTCATATCAATACTATATGGTATATTTAAACCCTATTGTTATTACTGCTAATAGTAATGTAGTTTCACTGTATACGCAATATTGTATCAAGTTAAACAGTTTTTTACCATTAGTTATTAGTATTCGTCTTTCAGCATTTCTATAATACATTTTAATTTTTATGTATAAACATTAATATAGAATTTTGATAGTGAATAATAACTAAAGCACAGTAAATTGGTCATTGGTTAGGGCCATACATGCAATTTTTATCACCTTTCCGAAGCTCAGGTCTGACTTTATTGATATCTTCCCAACGAAGCTCTAAGGGCCACTGCTTGGATTCCTTGGTCACTTTAAACTTTAAACACTTGTTAAACTATTCAGTGTTTTGAATGTGTCAATGTCAGTATGATATTAATAGTTGTGTGATATTCAAAACGCTGATTAATTTAACAGTGACTATTCTGACTTCAAAGTCGTGGCTGTTAAACTAATACTAGTTCTATTAAAAATCACAAACCAGGTTTTGCAATTAGAGCTTTTATTTTTCTGGCTTCAGAGATTTCATGCAAGAATATGTCTGATTGAAGTATGATTAATAATAATAATTTAAATCGATAATAAATATTAGCTGCTAGTGCATTTTAATCTTATTAGCATGGAGGAAATAAATGCCATTGGCATAATTTGAACTTTTCCCAAATCTGTTGTATTTTCTCCCATAATTTTTAATTTAAATTGTATTACGTATTTTTTTTATGAAAGCTAATACGTTTAAATAATATATAAGGACTTCTTAAACATTAAGGGAAAACACACAAATTCTTGTGCTCAAAATAGTTTCTTATTATTTTGTTAGTATGAATAAGGCAGTTATCCAGGTTAATCTCTCGGAAACTACCCCTGATATAGAAGCATCACATTTTCTTAAACATTTATATAACATATATTGTGTTAAATCAAACACCTGGACTCCGGATACATCATGTTGAATCTAATGCATTTAATCACCGCTAAAATACCATCATTCTGAATCAGTAAATAATGCACTCGATCATAAATTGTATAATCAGTCACACTTTGCCGTAAAAGGCTCCCATAAAATTCAGCTTTATAATATGTATGCTATTTATTTACACATACTTTTTTTATTTCAGGTCGCCATCCTAGTTTTCGCTACCATCTCGTGCGCTGTAGCAGCTCCAAAGGCATCCGTCTTGGCCGCAGCCCCCTACGTAGCTCCTGCTGTAGTAACCGCTCAGAGCTCCCAAGTGATTGCCAGGAACTACAATGCGTTGGCTACTCCACTACTAGCACCAGCCCCAGTTCTGGCAGCTGCACCCTTGGTTAGATCTGCCCCTCTTGTAGCTCCCGCTCCTTTGGTCAGAGCTGCTGCTCCTCTTGTAGCTGGTCCATCTCCCTATGTAGCTGGTCCATCTCCCTATCTAGCTTCATCTCCCTATGTTGCTGCTCCCGCTCCTTATCTAGCTAATCCTTACCTCGCGAATCCTTACGCTGCTTCATATGTGCTGTAGGATGGGACGTAGTGAACTTATTGTGATTGATCTTGTTTGTACATAAATAGATGAATTTGTAAATATATATTAATATTATACCATTGACGTTTTAATTACATCTTCTTGATATGTGAAATAATATTGCAACGGGAATATTACATTTAATATATTGGGTTATGCCTTTGAAATTCTATAATCAAAATTTTTAGCAAGTGTCTTTCAGCAGCGACGTGGCAGGCTTGATTTAGATCTAGGCGACGCGCTTACGTCCTCAAACTCAAGTTCAAAATAGTGTACCATTTCAACTAAAAAACACTAGGGCATTAATATTTTATTTAATTCAAGCTCCTGAACCAGTAAGTAGATAATAGACTTAATTTTATTTATGCACTTTGAGGTTTAAAGTAGCGGTTTTAATCCCTGATTTTGGTGACTAAAGTGGCACTTTTAATCCCTAGGGATTAAAAGTAAAATTATTGAATTATGAAGCAAAATTATGTATTTATTAATTTAGTACGGTGCCTATATTACAAAATAATCTTTCAAATAAAGCACTGAAATAGAAAACTAACAAGCTTACAAATGTATTTGTCAAAAACGTTGTCACAAGCTTACAGTTATTTTTTCTAAGTAAAAACCTAATTTTTGGTATTATTATTAATATAAACGTTTATTCTAACGCCACTATAGTTATTTAAGTTAAAAAGGGGTTGAAAATTGGAGCGTGCAATATTTTCAATTAACTTATTCTCTGGAAAAGTCGCCGTGGAAGATGTAATTGTGTTTTGTACAACGGAACTGGACGCAACGGAAACTTCTGAGGAAGTAGCGACAAAAATTTGGCCAGGCACGTTTTTCGTCTGGTTTAGGGAATTTTTGACATAGCCCTCGGCAACGGCGCTACTTTTCCAATCACCATGTTGTTTAAGTTGAGTCAGGCTTGGTCCCGCATACGCAAGTAAAGACGCAAGTACAGCTTTGCATTTGGTAGTTTCTGATATTCGGCAATATTTGTTGCCAGCTGTCCAAATGTATTTCTACCGACAGGCTGTGATGTGCATCATCCGTTTCTGTACCCGACAAAAAATCTCGTATCTCCTGTAGTGGTCTTAGAGCAATATATTTTTTCACCAATTCTACCACACCTGTTCGATAAATTGTGTACAGATAGACATTTTTAAATATAAACAAAGTCAGCTTGCTGAATGCTGAATTAGGTCAGCGAGCTTAAATAAGTCGACTAAAAGACTATAAAAAGTCAGCAAATTATGTTTATAAGTCAATACGTAAAACTGAGTCAGATAAAATGCTATTAATATTAAAAAATATTAAGTATTATTTGAATATACAGGACCGTATTCAAGTGAGAAAATATTAGATGTACAAAATAATTCAAGATATAATTAATCAATTTTTTTTTTAATACCATTATGGAAGTACCCGGAATATTGGTAATATAGTTAAATATGGGAAAACAAGCCCATCCGTATACATAAATAAGTCCGATAATTTTCCATGTAATAGATATGGTAAATATAGTTGGGTAATATTAAAAACAGGATCGACTTATTTGAATTGAGTAATGTAAATAATTATAGAAATAAGTGTTTATAATTAGAAAGCAAAGTTCAACTAGCGGGAGATGGACGCATTCCCTGTTAGCTGTAACTATAGCAATTATGCAAACAAGCGTTGATTGTCGAATAGGCGCCTATTTGACAGTCAACGGTAAGGTATAGACATTTCAAATATGCAAAATACTTAATGGCGAATTCTACATTCTACTTGTTCTCTGTTAATCTAGAATTAGAGTTAGGCATAAAATTTCAAAGACAATTTATAAAAATATGTTTCTTTTTTTTATTTCATGTACCAAGCACCAGCCAGTGGATGTCCATACTAGTCTCTCCAGCAGGCTCTCACTTATGATACCCTCAAACAGTTTAATGGTATGTCAATGCTAAGACATATATGCAGTGGAGGCTAGAGGGAGCTACTAAGGATCAGCCTGGATCCAGAAAGTAACAAGACCACTGTTGGAATTTTATATTGTATAAATTGTAATATCACATAGTATTATGCGGCAAGTTTTTTCGAATTGAGGTCTTTCTTTTTGAGCTATAGCGGTCGTATTAATGTTAGGGACCAACATTTTAGAGGGCGAGGGAACGTGTAATCTACTAAAATGCATAAGCTACTAAAGAAATATCACCCTGTTGTAAGTTTGAACTTGAACTTGGAGATTGTTATATAAACATTTAAAGCAAACTATAAACAACGCGAGCAATCAACGGGAGCGACTTTCAACCTTAAGCATGCCATGATCATCACTTTTTTAGTATAAATACGCTAACGAACCTTCAGTTCGGCAGACTTTAGTCTCGCCTCCAGCTCCCAAGGTTAGCCATTTGACGACTGCCTTCGGGTTCTATCCGCTCTTAAAGTTAGCCATACGGCTGCTTTAGGTTCTAGTCCATTCCTTCCAAACCTGGTACCGGTTAGCCACATGACGACTGCTAGAACCAAGGGTTTCACAACCTCCATAGTAAAGTCCTGACAAGAAGTTTGTCAGAGTGCTGAGAAAGGCAAGTGTCTAAATAGTCAGTTAAAAAGTTTATTGAAATCTTTTAGTGCTCTTAAATAAAACCCAACTCTTAAGAAAAACTAAAAATTATAAGACAGTAAACAAAGACCTATAAACAGTACCTCAAATCGAGAAAACATGCGCACCGTAGTAATCGGGTATAATAGAATCTCATTTTTCTTACCAATAATCATTGTTAAAGTTTTATCGTTAATACATTGTTATTGTTATAAACTAAACGTGCTTATTTTGTCATCTCTTCTTACCCCACGTAACTCGGTCTCGGTCTACCTCAGTTACCCCCCGGCCCGCTGAACAAGGCGTGTCCTCACGAATAGAACATACATTGGTAGAGTAAAGGAAGCTTTGAGACCCCGTCATTGTACTAATCGCGACGCGGCTCTTCTCTTAGAAGTTATTCTTTAAGAAACGCGCTACCCCCTAAACTATTCGTGGCACGGGGCCTCCACCACGTGTCACGAATAGTTTAGGGGGTAGCGTGTTTCTTAAAGAATAACTTCTCAGAGAAGAGCCGCGTCGCGATTAGTACAATGACGGGGTCTCAATGTTTCCTTTACTCTACCAATGTATGTTCTATTCGTGAGGACACGCTTTGTTCAGCGTGCCGGGGTCGTTCGCCATGTGCATTTTCGTTGTTTGGGTTTTTTGAATAATGTATTTAGATAGTATATCTATATTTTCGTTATTCAGGTACTTTGTTAACATATCTCCGCTCGTATTTCCATAAACTAAACCGAAGTATATTTTGGGGATAGAGTGAATTCAGCTTTATCAATCAGAAAGAAGGTGATGAAATGTTTTCCGACCAAACCATGCGATCTTTTAAAATTTTTGTTTATTTAGCAACGAATTCTCGTCCTTCACAGCATATTCATTTTAGAGACCGCATGTATAAAAATTGTAAAAAATCACAAAATCATCAGAATACAATATATTATTACTAGTCAGATTAATAATAGTAGCCTGTTTTTAGTCGACAACTGATTTTGTAGTTATTTTGATTTATGGTAGAGGGCAAACACTTGTGAAAAATTAATTGTCGGGTGACTAAACTTTTTTAGTGGAAATTAAATCGGCAATCATTGCCTTGATTTTTGTTTTTAAATTACCTTTGATTGGGTACTCAGGTAAGTAAAGGCTTATATTTCAAGTTGTTAATTGTACTTTTTCGATATGTTAAAGGATTTATTTTTTACGGATTATACGGATTATAGCGTATAGGTCTTCATGTTGCTAATTTCGAATAGTATAAATGATGCAAATTTGGAATATTCCAAATTATATTCATTTTTTACGCTAGAAAGAGGGCAATTTTTTTGATTGTATGTGGATATGTTTGTATATAAAATGTACCTATGTATGTATGTATATTTCTTGTTTCTCTCGTTTTAGTTAAGTGTCTTTGCAGTAAGGTTTTTGTTTTTCTTTTCAATAATTTTTTTGTAATATCAATTTGATTTTTAATTTTGTTTTAGCCATGCCGCCCAAAAAATTTTCTAAAAAGAGACAGAACTGGAGGATATGGCCGCTGCTGTGCTGGCAGTAAGGGAGAAGAAAATGGGATACCTTAAGACATCCATAAACTTTAAGGTACTAAGCCCCACATTATTTAGACTTGTTGCTGAAAAAAACACACCATCTGAACAGCGTGTTCGTAAAAATATTGGGCGAAAACCTGTTTTTAATAAACACTTCGAATCTCTTTTGGTGGAATATATCTACGCTTAAAATGGAGTCCAAAATTTACGGATTAACTGAAATGGGCATAAGAAGATTAGTTTACCAACTAGCTATTGGAAATATCATTGCAAATCAATTTACTTCGAAAGCACCTGGCCGTTATTAGCTAAAGGGGTTTCTGTCGTGAAACAAAAATATGCTGTCTCTATGCGGAAGCCAACGGGTACGTTATTCACAAGAGCCCTTCACAAAAGAACGTATGGATGAGTTCTATGATCTTCTAGAACAAGTCTACGAAACAAAGAAGTTTACAGCTTTTCGTATTTTAACTGTGGGCTAAACATGTATGTCTATAGTCCAGAATAAATATCCAAAAATTATTGCTAGACGCGGTAAAAAGCAAATTGGCGTAATGACGTCCGCGAAAAGAGGTTCTCTTATTACATTGGTGGCATGTATGAGCCCAGCTGGTATATTTGTGCCGCCAATGGTCATTTTCCAAGTAAAAACATGACAAACACTTTAATGAGGAGCGCACCTTTAGGTTCAATACGCAAAGCACATCCGCCTAGATGGATTCAATAGTTATTTGTTTTACTAGGCAGCAAAATGGTATAGATTGACTGCCGCGGCTGATAGTTCATAGCCGAGCGTAGCGAGGCTAGGAATTCAGCTAAGGCAGTCAATCTACTTTGCTGCCGAGTTGAACATATAATTTTTTCTCCGATTGTTTATAATGATATATGTATATTCTATATTTGCAAATTATTACAATTCCCACAATCTTTCTATTTTTCCTGTAGTGATAAATTAAAACAAAATTTGATAGAAATCGCAATTGTTGGAACGGTTGGTTGCTATGGAAATGTATATGTCCATTATAATTATAGTTTGACAACATGACAACTTATGTCAAACGTTTTATTCCCATGGAGACTAATCATTTTGCTGCCTAGGCAGCAAAGCACTCATTTTGCTGCCAAGGCAGGAAAAGTAATACTTTGCTGATTGATATGTGTCTGTAAAATTAATATTTGCTGTCAATCGGAGAAAAACTAATTTATTTACAGAGTAGTTTCAGCACTTTATTGAATATACAAAAACCATCCGAAAAGTCGCCAGTCCTGCTAATTTTTAACGGGCATTACAGATTACAGCCACACAAAATATAGATAATGTTGACATGGCGAGGGATAATCACGTTGCGCTATTTTCGCTACCCCCTCGCTATACCCCCAATGTTCAGCCTTTAGTCAGATCGTTTATAAGTCCTTTAAAGTCATATATTTTTTTAAAATATATATTCTTTTATCTATGGTCATATTATAGTGTTGAATGGTTTGGAAAGGCGTATCGCAAGTTGCCACGCTTTTCCTTTCTTCTAATCGGCGCAAAACCTTCACCTCAGCTTAGAAGAGACCGAGGGTGAATAATATCAGATAAGAAAAATTTTAAAATTGAATTTAAGTGAATTTACAAGTAAGATGCGTAAGCTAGAATGAGTCGTCTTCAAAGCGTGTAAATATACCCTAGCCCTAATGCCGGAGAGTAGGGTGGGTTTTGTTTATAAGGCGTCACGGGCATGTAGACGAGACAAGCAAGAAACACCCCAAAGCTGAAATATGGGACTCGTTTTAGCCTAAGCTTCGCAACTACCAAGAGAAAATTATTTAAATAAATTCGAAATTAATTGGATTAGGTTGATTTGAATTTAATCAGTACGAACGAATGAAAAATAAAATAGCAACCAAGAATTAATTTAATAATGAAAGGCAAGTAAGTAGTCCAGTATTAAAAATTGAAAAGTGAGACGCAAAAAAAACTAAGAATTAACGACAAAGTCAATATTAAACTGCAGTATCTATAGCAAGTCAATGAAGCCAAAACATTTAAATCATAGAGCGGAAATAAACTAATCCAAGGTACTTACTTTCCTTAATCTCCCTTATCTCTGTGTAGTCCAGGTAATCCAGGAATAATTAAATAACACAGAGAAATTCAGTAAATAGAAAGTTGGCTTATTACTCGATAAAAAAACAGAGACAATAAGGTGACGATTTTTCCAGTTAAATGAAAGAGAGAATGTACTAAAGGGTGTCCAGCACTCTATACTGCATACGCCAAATAGTACGACTAGCACTAACTACTGTTCTAAAAGTCAGAAATTTTACTCAGTTACTTGAGGCATAAGTTTAAAATAAAGGAAAATGAAAAAAAAACAATTGTTAATCGAATTATTTCACTCAATTGAAAGCCGATATGATTATATTTTATAGATAGAACGAAAAATTCCAATAATAATTAGGTTCCCTTGTTCACTCGAACGTGATCACCTTGTGGTGGCTAACGAGGTTCGATGAGAGATATTACGCGATATAACCGGTGTAAAAAAAAGACAAACCGAACTAATCAAAAACATAAATTTACGTTCTTAGTTTTGAAAATCACTATAATGCCATACCAAACATTAAAGCCAAACCTTGTTTGTAGCCGTCTATCTAAATGATGTGAATTCTCTCTATTCCAGCAATGATGATTGTGTTTGTTGAAAATTTCGCAATTTGTGAACTGGGTTTCATCTGTCCAAAGAACTTTGGATTGGAAATTGGGTGTCCGTTGATATTTGTTGATAAACCATTGACTAAACGTGATTCGTCTATTGAAATCATTTCCCTGAAGACCCTGGACAATATGTGGTTTGTACGGGTGAAAGCAGTGATTTTTTAAAACCCGGTGATTTTGGAATAATTGTCTGTTCTTATACTTTTCTCACCAATGTCATTCCTGACGTTTTCTATTATAGTCGCGTCTCTTGCTTCATTATTTCTTGTATAAGTTTTGGCTTTCGGCTTCACAAAAGATCCATAAGCTAACAAGTTCGTAGCTAAGAATCTAAAATGTCTCTGGTTGGGTTAATGCCGCTCCGGAAATTGTACTTCGTATGCATGTGCTGCAGCTTCTGTATTTCTGTTAGTTTTAAAATAAAATTCTAGTATATCTAAGTTTTCTTCGTTGGAATAATTAACAGCCATTGCAAATACTTGAAATCAGCGTAAAGATCTCGTTAAACACTTTTTAAAAAGAATACCATTCATATTTAGAATTATAAGACGCGTCATCATTTGTTTCAGAATGACGGCTATGCGTCCTACTCAAAGCCTATTGTAAAAAAAAACAATAATTTTTGGTTTTTAGAGCTTAAGGAAGATAAAAACTTAGACTTGTGATACATCATTGAGAAGCTCTTGAAAAGCTCTTTCCAAAAATGCATAAATGCAATATGGCGTCCGCATGAAAAGCAAAAGTGTTTGTAAATATCTCGAAAACAAATGATGCTAGAAAAACATTTGTGCCTGAACTAAATTCCTTTATAAAAGTGTCCTAATAATGTATTAATCATAAAAGCATAAGAACAATCGTTTACGAGCAAAGGTTAAAAATGCACTATTTTGGTTTTGCTTAATTATCTCAAAAACCATAAGACAAAAATAAAATCTTAAGGCAGATTTGAATTTGAAATTAAATTGTCTAAAACTTTCCTAATTTAACCAACACTGTAGCTCTGATAGTTTCCGAGATAGCCATACATGTAAGCCAAATCTGGTTCACACTGTATGTAGTGAAATATATAAAAGCGTATCTATTCATCTTCAACGAGATTCTTTTTTTTTTTTTGAAGAATAAAACTTTTCATGAAAAAACAAAACCTTGTAGGAAAATATTGGAAAGCAAAAACTAAAATGATGCCAAGATACCCTTTAACGCCATTTTAATAGCTGTCCGCCACCTTCCATTAACCTTTATATGTCGATGGTCAGAATATGGCTAATCAGCTTGAACCACCTCAGGTTGTTAAATTTTCGTGTCTCTTCGTATTAAATTAGTCCTGCAAAGAATTAACAAGCATTTAAATTCGAGGATCAAGGCCCACACTGCATGTACTTAGAAATTGATAATTTTATAATGGATGAACACCATTAGGAAAGTTTTATGGTATTATTAAATATGTAATATAATTAAATTAACTTCTGCATACAATCTACTACATAATATATCTAATTGTGAAACATCAAGATAACAACGTTACACGTTAATAAAATGTTTTTCTAATTATCCTTATTTGTACGCAATATGAAAAATAAATCCGTATTATCATAACATCGCAATAAAAAATTGCATTATATTTCAAATATTAATGATTTCCGACTGCATAGTGCATTATAATAAAAAAAAGTATTGGAAAAATTATGTTTAATGCATTTGAAATTATTCAATACTCAAACACGCAAATCTAAATTTTGCGAAAGGATTAAAAGCATAATAGTATAAATAGGCATCAAAACACTTCTAAAGCTATCATTCGTCGATTAGTTGTATTAAAGTCCTTACAATTTTGAAAAATCCTTCAGCAAAATGTCTTCAGTAAAGTTAGCTGTTTTCTTGTTTACTTTGGTGGCCTGTGCGATTGCACATCCCGGTTACCTTAGCTCGGGCTCGGGCTCGAGCTATGGTATTAGTTACCAGCAGCCAATCATTACCAAGCAAGTGATTCCCATCGTTACCAAACAGATCGTTCCTGTGCTAGCCAAGAAAGTAGTGCCAGTCGTGCAATATAAAGAAGTATACTCAAGCTATGGAAGCGGCGGATATGGTGGATCCAGCTATGGAAGCGAATATGGTGGATCCAGCTATGGAAGCGGATCCAACTATGGAAGCAAATATCATATTTAAAAAATCTTCACGGTATTGGTAACTTCAAAATATAAGACGTATTCTACAGTTTGAAGATGTTGTTTTGCTTAGTTCAATAATATGTTCCAAATTTAATATTTTTGGTCGTATTCCATTTTAATTAACGTTTTGTGCTTGCTTCGCTTATAAATATTTTGTTAATAAATAAAACTGGTTTTATGAATTATGAAATAAGTTATTTCATTTAATAGTGATGTAAGACAAAGTTTTCAAAATGCCCAATCACTCGAGGCCCAGGACATTTTTTTTAACTGGACAGAATCTGAACTATTATGCTTCCTTAATTTGTTTTCTGAAATAACATTTATGGTTATCACAAAAATAGTCAAAGTAAATCTTCAAAAGGGCAGTATAATGTCTTATTTCTATTAAATAGAGACATTATAACTAACGAGTATACAAAATAATACTGAAAACTTGTTAAGTGAAAAGTTAAAATTTCTCAAAAAATCCATTGAATTCATACGTTATCATTTTAAGGAGGACGCTCTTAATTATCTATTCTCAGTTAGTGTCATTTGCAAATTTATAAAAAATAATTAGATCGTAATTAATAATTACGATTTTATTGGGCCCTGTTCCTGTTAATATAAAGCAATTAACCCACAAAATGTAAATTAGGAGTAAATTAGCTTTTAATTATCTTTTTAATTATTTAAATATGGTTTTTCAAAACCATATTTTAACTATTCCATAGTTAAATTATAACGCAGTTTTATTATTGGAACATCAAAGTAATCATATACATTTTCACAAAGAAAACTTAGATACCTTGAGAGTTGGTTTCTTTTTGCCGTTCAGCAAATTACAAAAAACACGCGATTTTGTTGTTATTTTCTTATCTTCTACAAAACTTAAACTTAAATGTTTAGAACACCTCGATTTGGATACATTTTGCAAATTTTCATTCTCATTTGTAGTTCCATATCAAAATCAAACTATTCCATAGAACATTAACATATTACAACCATCTAGATCCTCGATGATTGTTTTGTTGCCTTTAAAGTTACTATAGAATGGCAAAGCATGAAATGGAATTAGGTGAATCATTTCATTATGGTTCTGCACCTTTAATAATAATTGGGCCGTCGTTAGCCGCCCCTAATAAGGGTGGCGAGACGGTTTTTAAAAATCTGCGTTCGCAAAGTGCATTATTTTTATTATTATTCGATTTTCGATTGACTTTCGGTGAATTTCTTTATAATTAGTACTTTTAGTGTGATTAAATGTATGTGAACAATGCCGTTCAGATGGTGTACTCCAGGTTGCCGTGGCAACTACCCCAAAGGACCAAAAGTTCATATTTTCAGCTTCCCAAAAAGTGTGTTGGCTATATTTTTCTGCAGGTAATATAATTTTAATTAATTCGGAACAGGATCCTAAATCAGGTAAAATTATCACAGTACATTTAAAAAAGCCTCGATTGAAGGAAAATGCCATATCAACTATTTTTCCAAACTGCCCCAAAAATTTGTCAAAAAATGTCTTTGTTCGTAAGAGTAAAGACGAAAAACATAAGGAACTTGAGGAATTGCAATTTTTGCAAGCAATAGAGTAAAGTAAAGAGGAATCCATAGAGAGGTTACATGTTTTCAAAATTTTTAGGAGTTTTTAAGACTATTTTCAAATTTTATTGTTAAGGACCCTTCCTTCAGAAAGAGCTATAGATAAAATAACTTTATTTAAGCTTGAATATACTCCTGGTCCTATAATAACTTGGGAGATTGTGAACTTCCGCAAGAACAGCTAACTTTGTTGAGTACCTCGAGAGAGTGATATCGATATTCACTCCTATAAATATTTACGTACTTAATCATGCTCCTATTATTTTACCTCATCCTACCACAGTAAAATCTATTTGTAACAGATTCTTAACAGATTCCCATATTGATGTAAGACATTGTTTTACCTTTTTGACACGGTTCATCTACTAAAATGTATTTTTAATAACAGGCTAAACTCTAAACCTGAGCAAGCATTTATCTATCCCCATTTTGAAACAGGCCAAAAAAATGTGCTTCGTTTTCAGTGATCAACAAACTTCATAAACTAGAACGAGACAAAATCTTAAAACATGGGTATTTCCTTAAAGGCTCTTTTTCCATCATCTATAGAAAAGCAAAATGTTAAATTAACTCTCAAAATTTTGAATCCTTTTATTATAGAGGCTCTGATAGGTTTTGTTAATAATTTGCCACATTCACAGAGTTTATTAATATTATATGGACCTGGTGGAGAATAGTTAATGTTAAAACCCCCCTTAAGGAAAACATAAATTTCAAGAACCTTTCACCAGACAAATTCTATCAGCCTCCTACGATGATACGAAATTTAATTGTCTGCTAAAAATGCAGACTTGGCTAGATTTTTGGCATTCACCTAATTTTTCAAAAACACTGACTCGATAGACCCACACTGCATTAAGCCATACCATTAATGGGCTACTGGAAGTGACTGAATACTATTTAGCTGAGCTTAATATGACTTATTTTTTGAAGTTAAACATGATAATGGAAGAAGATGAAGAAGAAGATCAATTATTGCTTCTGCTCAAACGGAAAAAAACATAAAAAATCCTTAATAATATGTTCAGAAGGCGTGAACAGGAAGGTGCTTATAATATATTAGTTCGTCGTCATTTAATCGATGAAGACACTAAATTTAAGGAGTACTTTCGCTTGTCGTCATTTTTATTCAATTATGTCCTAAACTATGTGAAAAGAAATTTAACTTCCACTAGTTCACGACAAACGGATTAGAAACGGACTGAAATAATAAAATCGTTTCATTTAAAACGGATGTAAACAGAACGGAGTCGATTTAATTTAGGATTCGTTCGCTTACTTTGCAATATTGTTTAAATTATTATGTTTTCATTAATTAGCCGAACGGATCCGATTTATAAACCGACACAAGCGGATTCTAAGAATGCGAGCCTTAATTGGCAAATTTCAAACGGACCCATTGGAAGGGCGTTTTGGAAAATGTAGGCAATTAGCTGGTGGTCATTACCATATCTCTGTTCGACAGCTATATGAGTCAGAAAAATGGCTAAGAATTCAATCTTTATTATCATTAAAATCTAAACATTATAGAGAAATTAATATAAATATTTTTTTTAAACTTTCTGAGTATGAACCCCTGTCATTAGATAACTCTTTAAATTCTGAATATGTTAAAAATGTATTGCCCAAAATTATAATTACACAGTCTGATACAGAAACTATAACATAATATGAACTGCCAGTAATCATTTATTTAAGTGGATATTGCTGTTATACTGTTTTAAACAAATTAAGTTGTGAATTTTGCAAAGAAAATTTAACTTTAAATGTACCTTGTGTTTTATAAGATTGTTACAATTTAATTAATTTCTTAAGTTGTGGTGTTCTTTTATATTCTCGTGAACAGGTAGTGGACATAGTTTCAACAGCCTATATTATATTTAACAAACTGATTAATGAGTACGAAGATACATTTTTGGATGTTTACAATACAAAATATTTTCTTTGTGAGCTGTTGCTAAATTATCTAAATGAACAGCCTTTTGACACATTTTGAAAATTGTGAAAATCACCTAAAAATTCATATTTCAAAAAAATTTCTTAGCATCGTTTCAAATTCGCTTCTTAATAATTATTAATGTTCTAAACATAATCATAATCTTTTAAGTAAAAAAAGAGGGAAACTGGAGACTTTTAATAAATAAATATCGACTCCATTAATATTCCGAGTAATATTCCCAATTTAACCCAAAAAGTAAAATCTGAAACCTGCATAAAGCTTAACACCATTAAAATGAAAAAGAACCAGATTTACGTCTTTTTTCTATTTAAACAAAGGACAGGTTCTGGCAGCTCTCTCATCAATTTCCATTTAAATATTACGGAGTCCTTTGGATGGAGAAAACACACTACTAAATTTGACATTACTATTATCTATTGTGACACCTATATACCTATAGTGACATTTGGCCACCTATCTATTAAATAGAATAGTTTCAGTTTGTCAAAATATATTCTATTTTAATAAACTGAATATTCAAAGGTTTTTGCTTTGAAATTTCATTTTCCTTTAAAAAAAAAAGGCTGCGAGACTCATGTCTCGCAGCCTTGTTTTAGCCGGAAGCCTTTAAATATTATTTATGTATGCAGAAAAACTGCAATTTTTTGAGTAATAAACCTTATCACGCATGATAGTCATGCCTAAAGTAATATTAGCCCAATTACGTTTCAAGCTACATATAAAATAAAGCTAAATTTACTTATTTCTTATACAACAGCTCTATGAGTCCAACCATAGATGAATATAGCTATTGCGTTAGCTATATTCATCTATGGTCCAACACAGCTCGATAAGAATTGTGTGGTCTCAGTATCAACTATAACAAGACCAAAGTCATGATCGTAGATATGGAACATAACAATCATCCAGAAAGCACATCAGTAGGTCGTTGTCAGGTAGTCCAAAGTTTTGTATACCTCGGTTCCTTGATCGACAATTCAGGTGGTTGTGAAGTTGAAATTCGTTGGCGCATTCAACAAGCACGGTCAGCCATGACAAAACTGACTAAAATATGGCGCGACAATAATATCACCAAAGCCACCAAAATGTCGCTGGTCCGGTCTCTTGCCTTTTCAATATTTGTGTATGGCTCTGAAACTTGGACCGTTAGAAAGGCAGATCGCCATCGCATAGACGCATTAAAAATGGAGACAAATGCTAAGAGTCCCTTATGCAGCCCACCGAACTAACGTTTCTATATTAAGCGAACTTGGAAATCCAAAGCGACTATCCTCCAATGTTTCGACGCACATCCTGACGTTTTTCGGCCATATTCATAGAAGTGATAATATGGAAAAACTTGTTGTCCAGGGCCATGCTCGGAACGGAAGGCGTCGTGGCCGTTCTCCTACACGTTGGGTGGATGAGACAAAACAATTGTTACATATTAGTGCCACAAGCGCTACCGAACTGACAAATAATCGCGAAAGATGGCGAAATATAATTTTCAAAACAATCGAAAATCTTCGTGTCCGCAATCCTCCAGTTCTGACTTAGTACATTTTATGAGTTCACCACCTGTCTGGCAAGACATTGTGACTATGATGATGACTGACAAAGTAAATTTCTTTGAATATGATATTATCTGGAATACTGGAGTAAAATTATATCGTGGTGGTTTTACAAACATCCGACCTGGTTCCAATCGGTTCCGAAACCATTCAGAATTTCTAAAATTAGTGATATAGAACGCTTCAGATGTTACTATCCATAGGTTAAAGTTGGATGAGTGTGAGTTAGTTTGGGTTAGGGTAGATATTTTGGACTTAACGCACAACTAATTGAACCTAACCAAAGTTAATCCAACCTTATCCAGATCTACCCTTCTCTCACATATAAAAGTAGGGGAATTATGCCCATGATGGCCCCCTTCCTATGATGGTCCACCCGTCCTATTTTTATATTTCCCGCAATTTTCGCCCAACCGGAAATTTTACCCTGTCAATTAACCTCGTTCTAAGCTATCTACGCAGTATGAAGTTAGTGTCGGCCATTATAAGGTGTCGGTGTGTGAAAATAAAAAATGGTAGGTCCTGATGTAATAAATTCGTTGTAAATATTAGTGAATATTTATCTTAATATAGGCAGTTAAGACTTTGATCATATATCAAAATGTTCGCGTGTATATCGTGTTATTGTTATTCAATCGAGATTTAGGTTAGAGTAAACAAAACATAAATATAAAATACTTAAACAACCGGTATGCACTTTTGCCTATGATGGCCCCTTGAATTCTTTCCTTTGATGGACTAGGGGGCCATCATAGGAATATCATATTACAATGCAATTTATATGTAAGATAGTAGCTAATAAATATTTTTGTATTGCTTTAAGATATGGCCACAAAAAGACAGCAATGGGACGAAGTCAACATGGAACAAGCCATCAGAAATGTAAAGGCGAAAAAAATGGGGTATAAGCTGGCCGCCAAAACGTTTAATGTCCCCAAAACCACGTTAAAAAGAAGAGTGGCCCTGAATAAAGGTGCTCTTAAGCAAGGGCTTGGAGGAAAAAAAGCCACTTTTTCCAAAGATATTGAAAACGAAATTGTTGCTCACATCATCGACATGGAATCGCGTTTTTTTGGTCTAACCAGCACGGATTTGCGTAAATTGGTCTACGAAGTAGCTAAAAGAAACAGCATTAAGCATAATTTTAACAAAGACAGCAAAATGGCTGGGTGGAAATGGGTCAAATGTTTTTTAAGACGCAACCACCGCATATCTTTAAGAAATCCTGAAAATACTTCGTTAGCTAGGGCCCAGGCTTTTAACAAACCCAACATTCTGGCATACTTTAACTCATTAGCGTCTATTTTGGACAAACACGAATTTCCTCCTGAGAACATTTATAATATGGACGAATCTGGTTTGACAACTGTTCAAAAAAAGTCGCAAAAAATATATGCTTGCAAAGGTCGCAAACAAGTTGGCGCTCTTAGTAGCGCAGAACGCGGTCAGCATGTTACTGTCGTATGTTCAATGAACGCAATTGGTTTTTACGTACCTCCTGTTATAATATTTTCCCGTCAAAGAATGAAGGATGAGCTAATGAATGGTGCTCCACCGGGATGCATTTCGTTTGTACAGGAGAAGGGCTGGATGACCAGCGAACTTTTTTGCAAATGGCTAAAACATTTTGGCAGATATACGAAAGCGTCTCTGGAAAATAAAGTTCTCTTATTATTAGACGGTCATAGCAGCCACAAAAGCCTTGAAGCCTTGCAGTATGCAAAACAAAACGGAATTGTAATATTTTGTTTTCCTGCTCACTGTTCGCATCATGTCCAGCCCCTAGACGTGTGATTTTTTCGACCTTTGCAAACTTATTACGGACAAGAAATTCAACTCTGGTTGCGGCAGAATCCTGGCAAAACTGTAACCCAGTTCCAAATAGCAAGTTTATTTAGTCGTGCCTACCTAAAAAGTGCCATACCCACAAATGCTATTAATTCTTTTAGGAAAACAGGAATACATCCATTTAACCCAGACGTATTTGAAGTGCCATACCCACAAATGCTATTAATTCTTTTAGGAAAACAGGAATACATCCATTTAACCCAGACGTATTTGAAGATTGGCAGTTTTCACCATCTTTAACAACTGATAAACCTCAACTATCTCAAGAGGATATGCCAGGACCTTCTAATCAAGGTAACACTGATGAAGACACCCCAACTAATCAGGAAGGAAATATGGTTCAATTGGAAAGTTCTGTGGATTTGCCAAGATCTTCAACTACACAAGCTATTACTGAATCACCAGTTCTCAACGTATCATCCGAGTCAGCTCTTAATATATCGGTAAAAGATATTTGTCCTCCGCCCAAAGCCGCTGAAATTCAGTCAATGCAACGGAAAGGTAGAAAACGTGGAAAAACAGGAATGTTGAATTCTACACCGGAACTTAATGAGCTTAAAGAAATAGCTATTCAAAAGACAGCCAAATTACGAAAAACACGTGCAAGAGCAGCAAAGCGACAAGTTTTAGTAGATAATAAAGATGTTGCAAAAGACAGTGATGAAGAAGACCAAGAGATTCTTGACAAATATCTGGAGCAAGACAATTCGGACGACGCAGCATGTCTTTATTGCAATGAACTTTATTCACCATCAAAATGTAGGGAAAAGTGGATTCAGTGTCAGGCCTGTAAATCTTGGTGCCATATTGATTGTGCGGGAGTTAGCCCTAGGTGCAAGATGTTTGTCTGTGAAATCTGTCAATAGTACCAAGTAGGTTTGTTACTTTCCTGTTTGTATTAATGCTGTTGTTTGTGGTTTTTATATTTATTTTTTTTAAGGTTAATGTTCAACTTATTTTACTTTAAACTTTATTTTGGGGTTTGTTGTATTAATGAATGTTATTTTTTAATGTTTTTTGCTTGGTTTTTTGGTATAAAAGTTTTTTAAATAAATATTAGAAAGAAATTTAATGTTCCCTCATTAGTTTTCATACATTTTCTAAGTGGTCCAACATATGAACACTCCGGGGTCCATCAAAGGAATATATGCTCCTATGATGGACCACTTTAAATGATTTTTAAAAAATGCTGTCAATAAGTAATTTATGATAATAACCTAGAATACAATGCGGGTTATGAAAGCCGTTATCAAGATCCGTAAAATAAGCTCAGCCGACCTATAAAATATTCATAAATATAAAAATTCTAAGGCATTATTCTTAAGGGGGCCATCATCGGCATACTTCCCCTATAGATATCAGCAGATTGGTTTCTGACAAAATATATTTAAGATTTTTCAGCTGAAAAACATTTCTTACTTAAAAGTTAAATGTATGCAGATCATCGCAGACGAATATCCAAAGCAATTTTTTATTAAAATAAAGCGGCTACTTAACTTGGAACAGAATTTCTTCAATACTTTGAGCCGAAGCCTAAAAAGTGAGATATGGTTAAAAATACGTAGTTAAATAGTTATTTTCCCAGCAAGTGCGCAAAATGATACTTTTCCATAGCAAAAGAGTTATATGTATATATGTTATAAGTGCGGGAAAAACACTTTGCGCATGTGTTAAGGGCAATATTTTTCCTATTCTACTCTCTTATCTGCATCAGATAACAACAACAAGCAAATCAATAATTATTTTTTGGAGAATCTTTGTTGAAACCTGAAAGAACTACAACAATTTTACAAATTGATGAAAACAATTATACGACATTTCACAGTGTGTCTAGTGTCTTGCTGACATGGAAACGGAGAAAAAATCTGATATTACGTAGACGTCAAAATCAAGAAGTGCACCTATTGCTTGACATATAGTCACGGCACATAATAACAACCAGCAATATCACATCTTCTTTTTTCGCATCTGCGCAAGATATTCCTTGGTAAAGTAAGAATCAACTAAGAAAAAGCCACGATCGTTATACCTGACAAAGTCCGCAAGCATTGAACGGAAATAATCTAAAGTGAGACAGAACGCGTTTTACGGATGACGCGGTGGCCTTTTCTTAGTTGATTCTTACTTTAGGAAATCCGTCAAACTGCCGCCAGCGGCGTCGTGTTTTTACGACTGGTTTATTTTATTGCTATTGGAGTTAAATCAAAACCATAGGCGTGTATTTGTCAAATAATTGACATTGTGAGAGACGAACGTTGTTTATGACATTGTGTAATGCAAAAAGCCAAAATAACTTGTACAAACCAGAGATATTCTTCCAAGAAGAATTTCTTTAGATTTCCTGCTCATACAACAAGGTATACACATAACATATCATAACCCATTGATATTTGAAATTTTATATTACGGCTCTGTTAAAGGAAAATCATACTTATATATATTTCAAATCCAGCCCTGACTTTTCATACCCAACTGACATTAGCAAGGTCAAATTTAATTTTTCGCCTGACAGGTCGAGTAATATTGCTTGTTGTTATATGTGCCGTGATATAAGGTCTGTTCCAACTGAGTATGAAAACCGTACATGGGACGGTAATTTCCAGTAGTATAATTCATTTGTCAACATGACAGGTTATTTATCGCCTTCAAAAGTGAAATTGACAGCTAGAAATGACGGTCCCTCGTACGGTTTTCTAGCCGGTTGGAACAAACCTAGTGTCATCATTTATCATAACACAGAATACCTAAAAAATATGTTTTTAACTGAAATATCGGCAATTACGAACAAATTTAGGCAAAACAGATTTGCAATGGTTTTCACGTTGCATAAGATAGTCTATAGCTACTAAAATACATATAAATTCTCCATACCTACCTATGAGAAATGGCGTGCGGGAAAACTATCAAAACTGTTTAACTTTGCAATCGCTCATTGAAAAATGATGTTCTACTTTATTTTGTTTTTCTTTTATTATCTAACTGTCTTTAATTATCCATATTTGTACGCAATATGAAAAATAAAGCCGTATTATTATAACATCGCAATAAAAAATTGCAATATATTTCAAATATTAATTATTTCCGACTGCAAACTGCATTATGAGAATAAAAAGAGTATTGGAAAAATTATGTTTAATGAATTTGAAATTATTCAATACTCAAGCACGCAAATCTAAATTTTGCGAATGGATTAAAAGCATAATAGTATAAATAGGCATCAAAACACTGCTAAAGCTATCATTCGTCGAATAGTTGTATTAAAGTCTTTACAATTTTGAAAAATCTTTCAGCAAAATGTCTTCAGTGAAGTTAGCTGTTTTCTTGTTTACTTTGGTGGCATGTGCACATGCACATCCCGGTTACCTTAGCTCGGGCTCGGGCTCGAGCTATGGTATTAGTTACCAGCAGCCAATCATTACCAAGCAAGTGATTCCCGTCGTTACCAAACAGATCGTTCCTGTGCTAGCCAAGAAAGTAGTGCCAGTCGTACAATATAAAGAAGTATACTCAAGTTATGGAAGCGGCGGATATGGTGGACCCAGCTATGGAAGCGAATATGGTGGATCCAGCTATGGAAGCGAATATGGTGGTTCTAGCTATGGAAGCGGATCCAACTATGGAAGCAAATGGTAGTTATTAAAAAAATCGTCACGGCATTGATAACTTCAAAATGTAAGATATATTCAACAGTTTGAAGATGTTGTTTTACTTAGGTCAATAATATGTTCCAAATTTAATATTTTTTGTCGTATTTCGTTTTAATTAACGTTTTGTGGTTGCCTTACTTATAAATATTTTGTTAATAAATAAAACTGGTTTTATGAATTATGAAATAAGTTGTTTCATTTAATAGTGATTTAAGACAAAGTTTTAAAAATTTTCAACACTCGAGGTCCAAAAATTTTTTTTTAAACTGGACATAATATGGACTATTATACTTGTTTAATTTGTTTTCTGAAATAACATTCATGGTTACCACAAAAACAGTTACAGAAAATATTAAAAAGGTCGGTATTTTATCATCAACTCTGTTTTGTTTTAGAACGTCAGAAGCAAAATATTGTAAAAATGTTGATAAACGTATCTAAGATTATTAATTTCTACAATCGTGTGGGACGTTCTTGCATGATATTCTGTTCTAACAAGTGTGAGGGCAGACATTTAATAATAACCATACCTCTTGAATGCCAATGTCTTAAACATATTCCGGGGGTTTCAACTGATTCGAATCATATTCAGGACATAAAATATTGGAAGAGCAGAAAATGTAGGACAACATTCAGGGCAACCTAGGGCAAAAATTATATCAAGCATTTCACCCGACGACATTCAAAATGTTGGCGTGACAAAAAAGAAATTTTTCGCGAAAATATCTGTCAAGCTTATGAGATGACCTTCCATGATTTTGATTTTTCACACTCGCGACCTACGAATTCTTTTTGAGATTTTTGAGTTCATGTCACTTCAGAGACAAAAAATCGGTCAAGGAATGTATGTGCCTGGAAATAGGCGTTTGAATAAGCTAGCTAATAAGATAATGTTAAAAGATATTATGAACATTTTTTTACAACACTTAATTAAGGTACCTCCCCTACCGATATTATATTTTATGAGTGGCTAACAAGGCATGAAACATCGCAAGGCAGAAATCGCCGTCGTTAATTACTACTTATCAAAATATAGAAACTAAACTTAATTTCAACACCTACAATAGTATAAATAGCAAAAGGAAGTAATGGGATTTATTCGTTTCAGTTTTCTTGCATTTAACAATTACGTGTCGTAGTTCTCCAAAGGTGAGTGAAATAGATACATTAAATAAGAGCCGTTTTACACGTAGGGTGATTACGAAACTTATAGCGAAAAAATTAACGCACAATGGTGGAGAATTTTGGTGAGAATTTATTCGGACGGTACTTCTGTAATTTTTGAATAGTTGCTTCAAAATATATCTGCTGATTATGTCAAAACGACATAGGTAATTTCTTTTCGGCATTACAATTTACAACACTTTGCCTATTATTATACTTCACATTACTTAAATGAAAAAAACTAGCTTCTCTGTTTCTTCTAATTGTTGTTTAAATAAAATCACAAAAAAAGCATGATGATGGCATACCCTTGAAACAACTAAGCAGGATTATTAAAGCTATAATATTATGTTATAATCAAAGAATAAAGAAGAGTCATTGGTTATAATATTAGATATGTTTACTATCAGTTAGTCGATTCTGACACATTTGCTATTATTGTCGAGAATATTTTCAAAAATATTCTGAAAATTACGAAACAATATTTAGAATTTAGTGGTTGTTTGCTGTCGATGTGACTGCAGGGTCGACAACCAAGTCCGATAGAGAGAACATGCATACCTTAAAACGCTAAAAACATTATCAACTATATCACTCCTCTATTCTTAAAAGTATAAGAATTATTTACATTAAAGGATATATTAATAATTTCTAGAAATATTTTCCTAAATATTTATACACTAAGTTGCGGTGGGTGCACTAAACAGAGTTTTATCCACAATACCTAAACAGAATTTTAGCACTCGACGCACATTTCGCTAACCATGTTAGTATCATCATCATCAGGAGATGATTCAAACATGAATATTAATCATCTCATCATCATCGTCATTGTGGATATAACTCTGTTTTAGTACTAAATATTTATTTTTGTAACTAGTGTGGAAAGGGATTTCAATTGCAGCATATTTTCTGTGATCAGTCCATTTGGCAAATTAAGAAAAATGGATCTATAAATTACTTATTTCAATTCAACTATGTAACATCAATCAAATAGATTTGAATCTTTCTATTACTATGACATAATTAGTCAATTATGTGCCGTTATTTAAACCGTGCAACTATTGATACTTTTAATGTCCCTGCACCTTTACTTTTTCAACCCTACAATTTCGAAAATTGAAATTAGGCAGAGTTCAATAAGCGTAAAAGTACCTACCATCTTTTGGTGCAAAATCGGCTGTCTAGTCGATGTTTCATTCTGAAGATCTGGTGCAATGTATTATTTTATTATTTATTTTTTTTTTAATTTTCTTAAATTATGATTTTGAAAAAGATGGTTATGCTAATAGCAAAGGGATTAAAAAATATTAAAGTCTCCTAGCTCATAATGAAAATTAAATTAGATTTAAGCAGCAACTAAAGCGCCTTAGAATATTCGAACCGTTTATTTTTTCAAATTCTAGGTCAAATTTAAATAATACAACTGTTTTCAAATATTCGCATCTCCCCACATAAAGATTTTTAAAATGAGAAAAGTGGCCCGGCAACAACCCAGACTTAACTCTTATGGATCCATTTTTGAAGGGTTACTTATAAGATAAGGTTTAATTTGCGGTAATTGGTTCTATCTTGTTACGTAAAATGTTTTTAAATAGTCCATTTTTACTTTAAAAACCGCATTGACCGTAAACCAAACCTTTTAAAAACAGTTCAACAATTCTTAATATAATTATTATTATGTTAAATTCTTGAAGAAAATTGTATATTGCATAAATTAATCTTCAGAGGCGAATATTTGCTAATAAGCATGTAAGTTTGTTATTTTTTACTTAATCTTAAATCTGTTTTCACCTGCCTATAGGTTATTTCTTTGTGAATTAGTGAGTGGTAAAAATGGTACCAAGCGTACGAAGTTCTCAATTATACCGGGCGATACGTCGCAGTTCTATTAAAACATATATCCCTCATTAGGTATTTTATGCCAATATACCGGATCGTTTTTGGATTTTTAACAATATCTTGTTTGTTAACAGAGATTGATTTGTTTTTGAAAATATTCACTTTTTCACAGTTTTTCAATAAATCATCTGCTTTTAGCCAAGAAACTTGCCGGAGTAATAATCAGTATTATAAAGATTCCATGTTTTGCCATGTAAGGTTCAATGGCGTAGACGGTAGGCTGAAAAATAATTGATAGATTAATCGAATACCTACTTACCTGTATGAAGATTAATCGTAATTCTCCGAGCTTGTCTTCCGATATGATTACATTGTAGTTTCTGAATCACCATACCCATCGATACGTTTTTCAAGCATAAAATTTTTTATCTTCAACCCGAGCCTGCTATCGCACCTCGATGCTTACTCATTCTGTTTTAGAGCAAAATTGCCCGCCTAAGGGGCATGTGGTTGGGAGGGTTGTAATCATATCGGAAGACAAGCTCGGAAAATTACGATTAATCTTCATACAGGTAAGTAGGTATTCGATTAATCTATCAATTTTCCATCGCTTGTCTTCCGATATGATTACATTGTAGCTGTTTAAAGCTATAGTGCGCCAAGCGAGTGAACCTTAACAACGACTGAAGGGGGTAGAGGAATAGCACGTAAAAAATCTTGCCTTCCCATAGGCGCACGAGGTTATTCTTACCATATTATTATTGATAATATTGATTAGTTTAAGACGTTAAAGTTCGTTTCCCGAAGGTTTTGTATTTACGTCATTGATGACGTCGCTTAATTTGGAAAAAAACGGTTTATCGTAGCTAATTCATATAAATTCTCTAGCATTTAATTTTTGTATTAAAAGTTAGGCAATATTGAAGCACCTATGTTCCAAAACGCTCTTTATAGAACGTTCGGAATTGTTATGTAATAAAAATTTTAATTTATAGAGTTCAGTTAAGAGAGTTATCCGAAATATATAAAAATTAGATAACCGCGTATAATAATGACCAAATGCAAGAAAGGTTAAAAATCTTCAAAGATATCATCAAATTAAGGGTCTGATGATATATAGGTTGTGTCGATTTTACAAATTTTCTTTTTTTCGCTAGAAAAGGGGTGTCCTATAGAGTAGCTTATGCCAAAAAAATCGGAGGATTCGCCACATTTGAGCCGAAAAAATATTCGCGTTTTGAGCCTAAATTGCCCTAGAAGGGCAAACTTCCACTACGACTTTCCCAGGTGTAACGTGAAAATATTGAAATTGTAACGTGAAAATAATGAAATTTTAGTAACCGACACCGGGGGCCTGGCACCAGTGTTTCCAAAAGTTGCACATTTTCTTATGGGGAATAACAGTGTTGTTTACTATTTAAGTATATTTAATATTCCACTTCACGCATGACCCTCCGCTCGCTTCGGGGGCGCAACCAAACAAAACTAACCCAAGGCATGCCGGAAATAAAAAAAAAATAATTTGTCCGTCGAAAATGCAAATATTTTTTAGTTTGTTTTTCCTCATTTGGGAATGTCTTGGGTTAGTTTGGGTTAGGTTCGTTTGGTTACGCCCCCGGAGCGAGCGGAGGGCCATGTATGAAGTGAAATATTTGACGAATATATACATACAAAGAAATAGTGTAATCGAATTAGTGTCTCTTTTATTCCGATGAATGAATGCAAATGCACATTGAACAATCATCCAAGCAGCCACGTTTACCATACGGCGGGCAATGATATCATTATGGCAGGATCGACCATCCCTTCATCTTCATTCAGTCGGACTACTGGGGGTCTCGGTCAACAGCACTATGTCCTGACATGACCACGTTGCTAACGTCGCAAAATCAGCCTCCCAGAAGCTTGGTACGCTATTTCGTAACAAAAAATGTATACACCGCAGCAGTTGTTCTTGCTTTACAAAGCGCAAATAAGACCGTGCTAGAATATTGCTGACACATCTGGGGTGCCACGCCAGAGCACACCTTAAAGCTACTGGATTCCGTTCAGAAGAGAGTTGTGCGTCTCGTCGGTGACCCGGAGTTGACTCGGAATCTGGATCGTCTGAAACACCGCAAACATGTGACCGAGAAATCCCTGTTTTACAGATACTTTTACGGCAGATGTTCCCAGGATTTGGCCCGCCTTATCCTGCCCCTGACAACGCCTGTCAGACAGTCACGATAGACGGCAAGAGCGCACCGGTTCGTCGTACAACTGAAAACACCTAGAACATCGCTTTACAAGAACTCCTTTGTCTGGCGCACTGCATCACTGTGGAACTCACTCCCAGGACGCATATTCGGATGTAACAAGCAAGATGTCCATTCGACTATGCCGAACGTTTCTTCATTTGTGACGTGCACGATAGCATTTAGTCGGATATCGTGACTGTTACATAGAATCAACAAATAAGTCTTCAATTATTTAAACACTTCATGCATGGCCCTCCGCTCGCTTCGCTCCCTATACGGGGGCTCAACAAATAAAAACTAACCAGGTGCTAACCAAAACTAACCCAATATTTTTATTTTACTTTTTTTTATTTTGGGTTAGTTTTGGTTAGCACTTGGTTAGTTTCTGTTTGTTGAGCCCCCGTAGCGAGCGAAGCGAGCGGAGGGCCATGCATGAAGTGTTAAAATAATTGAAGACTTATTTGTTGATTCTATGTAACAGTCACGACATCTGACTAAATGCTATCGTGCACGTCACATATGAAGAAACGATCGGCATTGCCGAATGGATATCTTGCCTGTTACATGCGAATATGCTCCCAGGACATCTGTTCCCCAAACTAACTATTCAAGAATCGTGTCAATCAACATCTTCGCACACACACCGCTCGTCGAGCAATATAGGATGTGCTACTGCAATAAAAAATCATTCACCTAAATAAAAAAGAGTAGAGACACTTATAGCACAGCTTATTCACTACCAGCTAGTCAACTCTATCGAAATCGGAAAGTTCGGCACTGCACCCTGAGCGGTTCAGTTCCACAGTTGAATTTAAAATGAATTTTCGCTTCAAAATACATGACACATTCGTCCGAAGCCTCGGCTATCGCCCTGAGAGGTTCGGAAATTTCGGATTTTTATACAATTGTGCGTTTTAAAATCGTTTTTAAATGGATTTTAGACGATAAAATAGTTATTTATACAACAAGTGTGAAAAGTGAACCTTTTTTATGAATGGGAATATTGATAAAAAAATTTAATTGAAATTGAATAAAAAGGGGTACTTTACACATGAGTAGCATACAAAATTTTTTCTACTACCGAACAATATATGAAAAAACAAAAATATTATTAAATTACTTTACGCACTAGTGCGTTAAATAAATTATTTTACACACTAGTGCGTAAAGTATATTATTTTACGCATTGCCCTAAATGTCAAAAAATATGTCAGATTTACTTTACGCACTAGTGCGTAAAATAACTCATTTTACGCACTGCACAAGTAAGTACTTTACGCACGCTAGTAGAAAAAGCATATTTTAAATTAAACGAACTGTCAAAATTATTATTCAAATGCCCAGGCGTTTAAAACAATATTAAGTCATGACCCTCTTCTAAAATTTGCAAAACTTGGTTAGTGACTTTCCCAAATCAAAGGATGCCGCCGCAAGATGACTAGCTGGTAGTGAATAAGCTGCGCTTATAGCGCACCATTTTTCTATTGAATTTTGCTAACGAAACTACAGTAAACGTCTGGCAACAGTGTGCCTTCTTAAAAAATCTTTGTTTTGGCTATTGTGACAGTTGACAGTAAAAAGGAGGATGGATACTTACAAGTAAAATTTAATTTTGTTTAATGGGGCTATGGCTATGAGTCGCTTTAAATTAGAACCGGAACAAAACGAAGGTCTCTCGTTCGACGCAAATGTATCCTAGTTAATATTTTCACCCGACAATTGATTTTCAGATGTGTTTTGTCTAAATTTCTAGTGCTTTTGTGAAGTGGTGCTGAAAATTTGTGTCAAAACTCGAACTTTGAGGGCATTTTTTCGGTTCAAATGTAGCGGATCTTCCGACTTTTTTGGCTTAAACTACTATATAGGACACCCCCTTTCTAGTGAAAAAAGAGAATTTGCAAAATCGACAAAACCTATATATCACCAGATCCTACAAACCAAATAATATAAATAATCACACAGTTCGGCATCGGCAATTTCCACGCCAATGGCTAAAGGAAGTCGCTGCCGAAATTTTAAAATATGTAAAAAAATTAGGTGTTGGTCTAGGGTCAAAGTGTATTTAATATATCCTGCGACCAATCACGAAACTGCCTCCACGCTAAAAATCAAGTAAACGTCGCACTGTTGCCTATTGTCGCGTATTTTAAATAGCTTGAAGGCGAATAAAATATAAACATTATAAATATTATAGTATCCTTACTGCGTATTCCGTATTTCCCTATGTAAATAAAAAAGTAAATAATAAAAGACAGTAGTATTAAGAAAAATAACAAAATTAAGTATTCAAGTAGGAAATTTAAATATGTAAATTCACTATAGGAAACTAGACAGAAAATAAATTAGGATTATTGGGAAAAAAATGTGGCAGCATCTAAATATGCGAGGATATTTTTTGCCCGCATTCTTTCCGTCCGGGTTCTTTCATTTGGCAAACAGTAGATGGTGCAATTTTGCATTATTCTACCTCCAATCCTGAGAATACCACAAGAAACACAATTAAGGCAGCAAAGTCGTTCAATTCAACTCTTTTTTAAGTATGACAAAAAAAATCAATGAAAATTATGTCCTATAAATTCCTTAACCACTTAAATAAATATATTTTATTTAACATATATTATTGACATACAATCAGAGCAAAACAAATATTATAAATTGAACCTTAGGCAACGGAATACTTAAAAGGCTATCTATGAGGGCTAAGATATACTCAAATTTAAAATTGTATTGGCAAATATGTCACTGGGCGTACCTAGAGGTCGAGTATAGAATCTGAAGAAGTGTCAGATTTATAGGACTCTAGCCTGCTATATTCTTAATGGCATTTATGTTTACGTCAAACTTAAAGGCTGCTCACGTGCTGGCGTGTCTTACACTATATCCGGTAAAGACGTTAACGTTCATACCATACCACTGTTTTTTAAAAATTAAGTTGATCCACCTACTCAAGGTTTGAGTTATTGCGTGGTGATGTGGTTTTTTGAGAGTTAAGAATAGGGATGTATAATTGGAACGAAGGTGCACGGTGACTTTAATGTACTGTTTTATAGAATTTGCGAAACATAGTAGGTAATTCTGGTTTTTGAAAATACGGAAAATAGGCTGGTTTTTATAGGGAGCTGAGGTTTAAATTTTTTCCGAAATCTTCAATTTTGACTGTAGAGTCTCTATTATATTGTCGATCATAATTTTGCTTAATGTTTGGATCCGATGTGCTGAACTTAGTGCCATAAGTGTTACCGTTTTCTTTGTTAGTTTATCAGGTGATAGAGATTGTAAAGGGTAAAGTGTTGATAAATATAGTAATACAGGTTCAACGTTCCATGTAAAATCGTATTTAGGTTTAGGTGGCTTTAACTTGTAGCTTCCCTTCAAAAATCTTTTTATTATATATTAATCCCTATTAGGCGGTGAAACATAAAGTTATCTATAGGTACTTATCAAGACCTAAGAAGCTCCTTTGTTTACTTCGCGAACTAAAAAGTCCAGATAAATGTTTAAAATATAAGTAAAGACATCGAAATTTTGCTGTTACAGAAATTATAATACCTAATTATTAACATAAGCGTTGTATGTTAAATATTAATTAACAATTTGTTTTAACAAAAAATATTTATAGGTACGCCTATGTTATTACTATTAAGTTAGCAGCAGTTTAGACAGTAGGATAACGTTGACAGTGTTGTTGTTAGATATATTTTATATATCGTTGCATTATTATAAATACATAAAGTAAAAATACTAAAAGCTGGTGTTTTATCAACACAAGAACAAGTAAACCAATTTTAAAATCACAACATTGTACTGTTTCCAAGTTCCTTCTGATATGGATGCAAACATTATTGGGATGGCGTGACCGGAAATGCTTCTTTGAAGAAATGCTTCTCAGACAGTTTCCTTGCCACCAGGAAAATTTTCCTGAATAAGAGATGAGAGTCTCTATAGAGAGTAACCAATTTTTACTCGATTTAAAAGTCAACGGTTTCCCAACTAATAAACTAAGAAACAAGGTATACAAGGGTTGTAATAGCCACACAGGTACTACCAATATTCCGGTGGCTTCATCCTTCATCCTGTATAGATTTATCTAAAGCATTAAATATCATAGAAAACAAGGGGAAAACGTAAAAATACTCACCATGCCAAGAAATTGTAAATGCATCGACTGCTGTGGAGGTTGGATCCGGAAACCAGGAAATATATTTATTGCATTTTGCATTATAATAAGTTGCAAATAAATCTAACCGCTTATTATTTTCTGATATACCTGCTTGTTTAGTTCGTATTCTGTTTCAACGGAAGTTTGTCTTAATGCCTTATCGGCTTCCTTTTTTCTTTTGAAGCGATATAAGATGAAAAGAGTGTTATACGTTTTGTTCACACCAGCCTAAAATTTGAAAGGTTATATTGGTTAAGTTTCGATATTTTACGCTTCCCCCACGATTAATGCAGGATATTGCCGTCTTATTATCGATTCTAAGTAAGACTCCAATATTTTCATTTGATTTAGTAAAGCCATTATTGTAAGCCATGACAAGCAACTTTAATTTCGAGCCATGACAAGCAGCTTTAATTTCAAAGTAATTAATATGTTTAGACTTGTCGGCTTTTTCCCAAAACTCGCGACATTTTTGGCCGTTACAATAACCTGTAGGAGACGCAGACGCATAAGAAAAAAAACAAAATTCCAATGAAAACGTACTAGGCTTCATATTTACAGTATATTCTAGATTGTCTATCCACCAGCTAATAATTTGCTTTGTATCTTTTGAAATTAATATTCTGTCATTGTACGACTTTCCTATTAAGGCTTTAAATTTTGCGCGCCCTTGTCTTTTGATACGATGACGACTCCGAGGAACGGCAGGAGTCGCTGCTACCAAAACACCAATAATTTTTGCAAAATCTCGAATTATAGTACCTGTCTTGTTAACATATATTTTAAATTGCCTGTTTTATTGAATTCATTTTCTTAAGAGGTAAAGAAACGGTCGAGGACACGGTCCTCTGAATTAAGTCCTAAGTATCCTAGGTAAGTTATTTTTATGATGGTATTAACTGACTTTTTCTGTATTTATATTAAATCTTAAATCATTTAGGAGCATTATGCACATTGCAAAACAGGAAAGTGCATCAGCCCAGCATGACAAATGGTTGGTGTTGTTAGCTAACGGCTCCTACAGCTGTTGGCCCATGCCCCAATTGGTGTTGTAGGAACCTTTGCAAATAATTAAATTTGCGCAAAATAATGTGCGGGAGATATTTAGTCAAATAACTAAGACCCTAAGTATACAGCTGTTTTGCAGACAATAGTCTTCAGGAGATAATTTAGTCAAAACAATTTACACCCTGTAAAGTATGCAGATATTTTGCAGACAATAAGGAGTCCATGATTGCAATCTTAATTAAATAGGTCCACGACCATATTAAAATCTATACTGTTGGCTCACAGCCTTTTAATCGCTCAAGTGATGATATAGCCCACGGCTATCCCTGAGAAAATATGGCCCACGGCCTTAATGCCAAATATGTTTTGCCATAACACCCTGTAAGGTATGCAGCTATGTTGCAGACAATAGTCTGCGGGTAATATTTTAGTCAAAACAGCTAACAGTCTGTAAAGTATACGGCTATTTTTCAGACAATAGTCTGCGGGTGATATTTTAATCAAAACAACTAACACCCTGTAAAATATACAGCTATTTTGCAGACAATAAGGAGTCAGTCCATTATAGCAATTTTAATTAAATAGGTCCACGAACATATTAGAAATATATACTGTTTTTTGTCCCTATTGGAATTGATTATTGCTGCATAAACAGGGGAAATATTATACACACAAGTGTATCTGATTACCATTTGGCGGTGACAAGTTTGGAGTTGGCATAATAAACGATCACTTCTTAGTAAGTCAATAGCCAACTTTTAGTGGAGAAGTCGAATAGGCAGGTCCTCGACCCTAGGTTTAATCAATTAATAATTTATAATAAAAATAATATTAGGAATGTTTTGTATTGCGAAGCCCTCGGCCTAGACCTATCCTTTTTCTATGCCCTCGGTAAGAATTTTTCGATTGAGTGCTATTTATATGCAAATTATAAGGCCCTCGGCCTATGCACTATCTAACTCAATCTGAATTTTTCGATTGAGTGCAAATTATCAGGCCCTCGACCTATGCACTATCTAACTCAATCTCACTAACTCTTTGTAGAGAAGTCGAATAGTTAGGTCGTCGACCCTAAGCTTAATCAATAATTTATAATAAAAATAATATTAAGAATGTTTTGTATTGCGAAGCCCTCGGCCTAAACATATTCTTTTTCTCTGCCCTCGGCAAGAATTTTTCGATTGAGTGCTATTTGTATGCAAATTATAGGCCCTCGGCCTATGGACTATCTAACTCCATCTAACCAATTCTTTGTGGGGAAGTCGAATAGTTCGGTCCTCGACCCTAGGCTTAATCAATTAATAATTTATAATAAAAATAATATTAAGAATGTTTTGTATTACGAAGCCCTCGGCCTAAACCTATCCTTTTCCTATGCCCTCGGCAAGAATTTTTCGATTGAGTGCTATTTGTATGCAAATTATAAGGCCCTCGGCCTATGCACTATCTAACTAAATCTAACTAACTCTTTGTAGGGAAGTCGAATAGTTAGGTCCTCGACCCTAAGCTTAATCAATTAATAATTTATAATAAAAATAATATTAAGAATGTTTTGTATTGCGAAGCCCTCGGCCTAAACATATTATTTTTCTATGCCCTCGGCAAGAATTTGTCGATTGAGTGCTATTTGTATGCGAATTATAAGGCCCTCGGCCTATGCACTAGCTAACTCAATTTAACCAACTCTTTGTGGGGAAGTCGAATAGTTAGGTTCTCGACCATAGGCTTAACCAATTAATAATTTATAATAAGAATAATAATAAGTATTATTTGTATTGCGAAGCCCTCGGCTTGGACGTATTCTTTTTCTATGCCCACGGCAACACGAATTTTTTGATCGAGTGCTATTCGTACGCAAATATTACAAGGCCTTCGTCTATGTACCTTATTCTCTATTTCTCTCGGTTGAGCAACGTATTGCGCCTTACTGAAAACCTGCATGAATATGAATTTAATAAGCACTCGGCTTATATGCAAGGTTTTTTAATTATTCTAATTATTTAAAATAGTCTAGTTGTAATTAGTGAGCTTAGCGTAAACCTCAATACAACTTATCAACTGTACATTGTATCATTGTATGTAGATATTTGTTCGTAAATATTAGGACCCGGCCTAGTCCTATATAGACAATTTATTAACACTTACTTGAGGAACTGGACAATATATTTTCCCTTCTTTTCGACATTTTATTTCACAAACACAAACACAGCACGTTTTTTCAACGTATTCGATGGATACGGAAAACAAAATGGATAAGCATCGAGGTGCGATAGCAGGCTCGGGTTGAAGATAAAAAATGTTATGCTTTAAAGACGTATCGATGGGTATGGTGATTCAGAAACTACAATGTAATCATATCGGAAGACAAGCGATGGAAAATAAAAACTCTTTGACTATTTTAAAATTTTATATATCAGTGATATTTCTAAATGTGTTTTGCGTTGCGTTAAGCGTCATATAGGACGATTTTCCTAAAGATTTAGTTATTTTTCGAGACGTTTTCCAAACTTTATTCATATCTCATTTATAGGCCATGAACGTACGCCGATTTAATTTACTCGTAAAGCGTAGCATAATAGCGTTAACTATGACGTTGCAAAGCGGTTCCTGTAAATATATCATTTTGAACGATTATCTCGTAAACGGTCAAATTTACATTTTATTCAAGAGTTCCTAGTCCATGTTCCCTGCGAAAGGAAGTCTAATACTGAACGTCTAAGATGCTCTCATATACCAGCAACTTGCAAGTCATGCCTGCAGCATAATTACAGTAGCTGATGACGAGAATACTTGAGGTCAATCCGAAAATATAGCAGCGAATGCAAGCACATTTTTTATTTAAATGAAACTTGGCTGAACGAAGGGGACATAGTATCAAAATTCTGTCAAGATAGAAATCCTGTATTCTCGGAGTGGAGGACTGGTCAACGTAATTAAGACTGCCGATGCCGTCTTTGGAAGGGGGCGAAGTCTTATTATAACTTATATACGAGGTAAAAATGTATTTTTGGATGATGGCTTATTAGTGTTTCAATCGAATTCAACTAAAGATTACGGCGAAGAAATGACTGCTGAAGTTTTCGAAAAATATGTTAAGCAAATGATCGAATATATTCCCGGTAATTATGTAATAGGGATGAATAACGCTACCTATTATTCTAGGTTAGCAGACAAGCTACTCACAAGTTCATGGAAAAGAGCGGAGATCGTTGAGTGGCCACAGCGACAGAGATTGAATTGTGATAGTAACGTGGTGAAAAAAACATTCGAAATTTGTTAGGCAGCATAAGTCAATGTTTAAAAATATCTTATTCATGAGATGGCGAAAGATCGCTTACCGTCTTATCATTATAATCTGAACCCAATTGAGCTTATATGGGCACAAATAAAAAGTTATGTGGCTAGGACAAACCAAACTTTTAAGATAAAAAAAAATAATTACGGCAACTCTCACTGCGGAAAACTGACAAAGCGCCATAAAACACGTTATAGCAAAGGAGAAAATAATGTAGGACCTTGACGTCGTAACAAAAATTTTGAAAATCAAGCCTACAGATTTTTCAGAGGATGGTTCTACCGACTTTAAATTATTCGGATTATTCGACTCTATTTTTGGTCTATTTACATGCAATAATTTCATATTTTTTGTTATAAACTGTTTTATTTTGATGAATTAATATCTGTAAACAAAAAGTCGAAAAATAATAATAACACTCATTACGTCATCAGACAAATTAAAAAATCAAACTCAGCTCTCCGACAAAGGTGCCCCGATTCACTGCTTATCCTTCGTGTGCATTTTTGGTACATTGTTCATTATTCGGTTAAAAGGCCGGGCCATCTTTACAGTTGCTATTTTATTATGCTAAATATACTAATAAGGAAGATTAAAGAGGTAAAAGTCGTTGACACCCCTGACCACTCTTTTAAATATTTATGCGGGCACCCAGCTAGCAACTCCTGTGAAGTAGACATTAGCTCTGATTATATACTAATACATCTCTTTTATTTTCTCTTCCGCTATTTTATTTCATTTAGTATACTACCACATATACATTTTTCAGATTGCCACAAACGAAAAACATGTTGAAAATCTTCATTCTCCTGACTTTCGTTGCCACCATGGCTTACGCTGCGCCAGGATTCCATCATATACCAGAGCCTATCATTTTTAAGCAAATTGCCTTACCAGAGCCCAAAATCATTGAGGTACCGGTGATCACCAAGAAAGTTGTACCAGTAGTGACGCAGAAACTGGTGCCGGTGGTGACTCACAAAGTTGTCCCTGTAGTTTCGTACACCAAGCAAATTGTACCTAGCTTCGATTCTCATTCTTCACATCATTTTTAATGTCACGTTATTAATTATGTTATTTTTATGAATATGCGCTCACCAAAGACATAAAGCAATTTCACCTTTTTCCAGAAGCATTATATACATTAAACAGTAGTTTTAAACAGTTAGAAAATATATAATAAAAAATTGAAGGAAAACATGTTTTCGGTATTTTGCTTTACCAGAATCCAAGAAAGTTGTACATGTAGTGTCTCAAAAAGAAAGTAGTGTCCATAGTGGCAACTAACTTTCACTATAATTGCAACCAGGAACTAAATTATACCTGGTTTTCATTCTCATTCGTCGCATCAATTTTACCGTTACATTTTTGATTATATTATTTGTTAGACATGGATTACATACATACATATTATTATGTAAACATAATAAAGTAGTTTCATCTTTTTTCAGGAATATTATATTCATTGAATAGTAGTTTAAAACAGTTAAAGAATATATAATAAAAATTTAAGACAAAACATATTTTCGGTATTTCCTTTACCAGAACTCAAGAAAGTTGTTTCTGTAGTGACTTAGAAAGTAGTGTCAATACTATACCAACCAAATTATACCTGGTTTTGGATCTCATTCGTCACATCATTTTTAATATCACATTTTTAATTACGTCATTTTGGCAACATGCATGCAATAGGCATGTATCATGCGGACATAATAAAGCAGTTTTACTCTTTAGAAGTACTAGTATACTATCACTAGTCACGTTTACGTCGTTTACCATCAAATAATTGACATATTTTCTTTTTCACGAAATATTTTGAGTAAACATAAAACTTCATTTTCGCGACAAACATTCCTCCATACTGAGGGTGTTAATGGTAGAGTTTTTGATGCTTTATCCACCTTAGTGCAAAAAAAAGAGCACCGAAAGACCGGCGATACCTGTAAATAATAAACAAATCTAACCAAACCTTTTAAATTGAGTAAATGCGCATGAACTTCATTCGATTCCGATCCAGTCACCGTTTTCCAGCCAGTAAAGTTAATTTTTCCAGCCAATAAAGTTAATTTAAATCCAGATACCTTCCCAGAAAAAAGTGAATCGACCTCCATGAAAACGTGGTAATTATATTATATTCACTGAGCAGTAGTTTAAATAAAAACGGTACCTGCAAAGAAAGAAAAATGCAAATTATATGAAGATATTTAATGTTTTACTATTTTTTTCTTGTATGCGAGCTTTCTATTTCCCAACACATATCTACACAAGTGCCCGGTCTTATTTTTTATGAATACTAAAGCTGTAATTTAATAGTACAAATTAATAATGTTGTCAAATTAATATGAGTTAAGGTTGCGCATTCGCCATTCGATCAGGAATATTATTTTCGGGCGTATGAATCCAGCGAGTAGGGGGGTAGCGAGTAGGTACTCTTCTTTGATCCCGAAAGAGGATAGACCTACTTCAGGGACCTAGCAACCCTGCCCACGCGACGCTCTTGACTTTCCTCTACAGCCTTACCGAGGGAAATCATGTCATAACCCCGTATCCTACCTAAATTATTTTAATTGTCCTTTCCTATCCATACCCAGACCGAGCGATCGCCGGAATAAGCGATCCATCTCCCGCTTGTCAACGGCTTCAGGCGGAAGAATAAGGGGAGGAAGGGCACTCTTTTGCCCTGAGGATGAGAAATCTACCTCAAAGGCGGATAAATCACAACATTTGGTCAACGGCATAAGGATGTAGATGGCAAAGGACAACCGCTACATTAAAGATCCTACGGGATAGTCCTAGTCGAAATCATCTATGGCAATGCTGAAAACTAAATATTATGATTCCGGAGTAAGTCTCCCGTTCGGATCTCCGGGGGAGACAGTTATGAGTGACCGTAGAAAAGAAACAGTACAACCAAAATGTATTAAAATATGCACTTGGAGCGTTAGAACCATGGCAAAAGAAGGAAAAATAGACATCGAGAGAATCGAGATGAGATGGCCAGGAGCAGAAAGTATAGACAAAGAAGAACATACAATATTTTATTCGGGAACATCAGATGGAAAGCTGGAATATGGAGTTGGAATCATGGTTGCAAGACATATTGGCCGATGTGTGTCTAATTTTATCCCAATGTCCGACAGAGCAATGCTACTCCGAGTAAAAGCTCATCCTGTAAATATGAACATAGTCCAAATATACGCCTCCACTACAGACAAAGAAGAGAAAGTCGAAAGTCTATACCAAAGCATAGAAGACGTAATACAACGACTCCTAAAGCACGAAATAAATGTCGTAATGGGCGATTTTAATGCCAAATTGGGAGTGGGGTTGAAAACAGCTTTCATTGGACCGTTTGGATTAGGACAAAGAAATAATAGAGGAGACAGGCTTGAGACATTTGCAGAAAACAACGAACTAGTAGTATTAAACACATTCTACAAATTACCAAAGAGAAGACTATATACATGGAAGTCGCCAGCCGATACACCTAGTAACATTGTCCGTAACCAAATTGACTATATGTTAGTTAACAAGAGGTTCAGAAACTGCTTTAATTAAGTTAAAACTTATCCTGGGGCGGACATTGAATCAGATCATATATCTCTAGCAGGGGTTATAAGAGTGAAACTAAAGAAAGTTAAGAAGAAAATGATTCCTCAATATGACATGAAGGCATTACAACAACCTCTAATAAAACAAAAAGCAAGCGAATGCATAAACGCAAAGGTAAAAAAATTAAAAGAGGTGAATGACATGCAGGCGGAGATTAACGAATTCACCAAGATAATAGATTCAACAAAGAAAGATTTTTTAAAACCAGAAAAGGAAACCAAAAAGAAATCTTGGATGACCAGTGAAATTTTAAAACTAATGGAACAGAGAAGAACACTTAAAAGTAATGAAGATGAGTACAAAAAGATCCAGAGACAGATTAAGAAAAAGATTAGAGAAGGCAAAGAAAAAGAAGGAGCAGAGAGATGCGCAGAAATAGAAATTCTGCAAGCCAGACACGACAGCTTTAACCTACACAAAAAAAATAAAAGAGGTAACTGGAACCTTTAAAAAGCGACAAGCTTTGAAGATCATAGACACAAATGGAAGAATTATCATTGACAAACCTGATCTGAAAAACAGGTGGAAGTCATACTTAGAAAAGCTTTTTGAGGATCAAAGGCCGGAGGTCACGTACTCACTGTCGGAAGACGCTACAGGCCCACCCATACTAATCCACGAGGTCGAAATAGCAATAAAACAAATGAAAAAAAAGCAGTGGGACCAGACAACATAGAGGCAGAATTTCTAAAGCTGTTGGATGATGGAGGAATAGCCTGGATTACCGACATATTCAACAGTATCTATAACTCTGGAAATATCCCCGAAAAATGGCTGCAATCAGAACTTATAGCGTTGCCCAAAAAACCTGGAGCAAAGAAGTGCGAGGAATATCGGACCATCAGTCTGATGAGTCATATGCTAAAATTGTTTCTTAAAGTCATCCACAGAAGAATTCACAACAAATGTGAAGAACCGATATCTGAAAATCAATTTGGTTTTATAAATGCATTCGGAACCAGAGAGGCACTCTTTGGAGTTCAAGTCCTAATCCAGAGATGCAGAGACGTCAACAGTGCCGTATACGCATGTCTAATCGATTATGAAAAAGCATTTGATCGCGTTCAACATCATAAAATGATCAATATCCTGGAAGAGGCCGGCTTGGACGATAAAGATATCAGATTAATTTCAAATCTCTATTGGAATAAGACTGCATGCTTAAGACTTGATGGAGATCGAACAGAACAGGTGAAAATACAACGTGGGGTCAGGCAGGGATGTATCCTCTCGCCTTTGATATTCAACTTGTATTCCGTACAGTCAACAATATGGTCTTAATATCAACGCAAAGAAAACGAAACAAATGAACATCAGCAAAAGAGATGTAAATGGAGATCGCCTATATGTCGACGGAACTCGAATTGAACGTGTTCAACAATATCGCTACCTTGGAACCATCATAAATGAACAATGGGACAGAGCACAAGAAATAAAATGTCGTATAGGAAAAGCAAGGACGGTATTTCACAAAATGGCTGCCATCTTCAAAAGTCACAGCATATCTCTTGAAAGTAAGGCACTTAAGATGCTATGTCTTTTCTGTTTTATTGTATGGCTTAGAATTCTGGACACTCACAGAAGCCAGCACTAAAAATCTGGAAGCATTTGAGATGTGGCTGTATAGGAGAATGCTCAGAATACCATGGACAGCTCACATTACAAACATAGAAGTGCTAAGAAGAATGAAAAAAGATCTAGAAATCATGTACACCATTAAAAAAAGAAAACTAGAATATCTGGGGCATGTAATGAGGAATAAAGGTCGATACTCCCTACTGCAAACCATAATACAAGGAAAGGTACTGAGTAAAGGAGGGCCCGGAAGAAGAAGAACATCATGGTTGCGGAACCTACGGACTTTCTTTGGAAAAAAAACCTCAGTAGAACTGTTTCGAGCTGTTACAAACAAAGTTATAATTGCCAACATGATTGCCAACATCCGAAACGGATAGGTACCTGAAGAAGAAGAAGAATGAATCTATGCTGACGTCAAAGATCTATATATAGATCTTTGCTGACGTAATTATTTAAGTCACACTAAGAAGCATATTAATAAATATACCAAAAAACCCCACTTACATGCACATGCTCATGCATGCATCATTTAGAAGAAATAAAATGCATCACATAATTTCTGTCAGCCTTTCAGGGAATGGTTAGGAATTATTTAGTGGAGCACTCTAGGAGCACTATCATTACTACCAAAAGCACTTATGATATTTGTTATAACATAACATATCTCTACAATATTAATATTAAAACGTTATACATAATTTGCTGTTAAATATTCGGCCAAAAAGAAATAAGATTAATAAAAATAGGTATTAAAAAATAAATCAGCAGTGTTTTTTTAAACTCTTATAATTTTCTGCTTTGCGTTGCCGCTTACATCAACTTTTTTTCAAGACATTCCTTCTTCAATTAAACACTCGATATTTTTTTCCTTATGTCCAAGACACAGTTTCCTTGCAGACAATAATAGTATATTATGATATAAGTGTATAAGAGGGCCTTAAGAGCACGCGCGACATATTTCAAAACACGACGCGCAGCGGAGTGATTTGTAAGTCGCAAGGGCTTTAAAGGCCTTTTCCTTTTATACAAGTATATCATACGCTATTTTTTATTACGAATGCATCATATTCTCAAGAATGTTTTACCTTTTTGAGTTACGAAGTTACTATTTAGAATAAAGCAATGTTGTTTTTAAAAGTGTTCATTTTGACATGGGTGGCATTTTTAACTGGAATAAATTCAGTATTAGAGAGCCTATTTATTTGTTGAAAAAATAAAGGAACACGGGTTCCTTTATTTTCAGTTTGGCACATTTTTTTTGGTCTCTTTATAAAATT